>NW_023591529.1:0-94216 GCF_014843425.1 Jatropha curcas | reverse complement strand
ATCTACATCATTCAGCAATAAGTGCATGTATTTTCTCTTGTTTCATATGATTTCAGGAGTTTTTTTATTGCTTTAAGAAGCTTAGGGCTGCCAAAAGATCTAATGGTTACTTGTCTTGCTATGAAAATATCTAGGCATGTAAAATGACAATAGAAGGTGTATGCATAAATTTACTTCTTTTTAGCTTGAAATATATATGTGCCTACCATAGCTATGAATGCTATTTTTTAATAGTTCTCTTGCTCAATCTTCGCCTGGTTGTATGTGAGCTTTTTACCTGACTTGCATTGACAGCTTTTGATTTTCATGCAGGGATGTTGTAAAGTCATTCATACAAGGTTTCCTTCCGGGTATTGCTTTGAAGATATTTCTTATATTTCTACCTTCAATATTGATGCTGATGTCTAAATTTGAAGGTTTCATTAGCCTGTCAGGGCTGGAGAGAAGATCTGCAACTAGATACTATATTTTCCAATTTATTAATGTGTTCCTTGGGAGCATAATCACTGGAACTGCATTTCAACAGCTAAATAATTTTATGAACCAATCAGCAAATGAGTATGTGCTTCTGTTTGTAATTTATTTATTGCTATTTGATATTCTGCAATATAATTTTATTTTCATTCATCGAGTTTATGTTTTCATTTTGCCTGTGTTGGGTTAGAAAGGATCACACCAACACTTGGCTAGAGTTGGGCGGAATTCCTTAAATTTGAATTTGCTGTACTAAATGGCTTTTTCTATGATCAACTTGATTTTTATGAATCACTATTTACCAAATTGAAATGGGGAAAAAAAATTGTTTCTTTATGATTTTGGAGACATTATTCTCGGACCATAGCTTAATTTTATATTTGTTTCTTTGTTCTCCTGTTATTTTTACTGGGACAATGGCTATTTTACTAGCTTCTTAAGAAATGATATAAGCCAACCTCTGCATGTCGTACCTTTTTCAACGAGAGAATGTTTGTTCATTGTTGCAATTGTTATTGTTTTCATACTGGTAAAAAGCGGTACAACTTATATTGTGTTGAAAGCTTTTTGGGTTAGATGCTCTGATAATCTTACTCGTTGATTTTATCCTTTTTTTTTATTTTTTCAGAATACATTATGTGGCTGCAATTCACTTCATATTTTGCTTGCATTATACATGAGTAATTTTTTGAGGTCATCTTAATATAATATTAACCGAATGTTTTTGCAGCATACCAAAGACAATTGGTTCCTCAATTCCTATGAAAGCAACATTCTTCATAACCTATATCATGGTTGATGGGTGGGCTGGAGTTGCTGGGGAGATATTGAGATTGAAACCTTTGATAATCTATCACTTAAAAAACTTTTTCTTGGTGAAGACTGAGAAGGATAGAGAAGAGGCAATGGATCCAGGAACCATCAGTTTCAACACAGGCGAACCACAGATACAACTTTATTTCTTACTTGGTCTTGTTTACGCCGTGGTTTCTCCCATCTTACTTCCTTTCATCATAATATTCTTTGGCCTGGCATATGTTGTGTACCGTCATCAGGTAAAATTTTTTTTTTAGCCTGGCAATGAGCTAAAATTGAAAATTAAGTTTGCTTTGATGCACATTTTTTATCTGAAGGACGTAATGCATTGCATGGCTGGAATTTTAATATCTATACCTATATATATATATATATATATATATTTGAGGTTTCTGCTAGTTAACTTAATGTTTGAACGAACAGATCATAAATGTGTACAATCAGGCGTATGAGAGTGCTGCAGCATATTGGCCTGATGTCCATGGACGTATCATAGTTGCATTAGTTGTCTCACAACTGCTATTGATGGGTCTGTTAAGCACAAAACATGCAGCTCAGTCGACTCCATTGCTCGTTACACTTCCGGTATTAACAATATGGTTCCATTTGTTCTGCAAAGGACGTTATGAGCCTGCTTTTGTTAGATATCCACTGCAGGTTGGTTATTCGAATCGCGTATATACTGATCTAACTGTTTTCAACTTGTTTTAGTCGATTTGGCTTCGAGATTAAAAATTGTCTGTTTCCTAAAAGCATCCTTTATCCTTTAAATCGCTGGAAAAAAGCAAGTTGAAACGTACTTTTGTCATTTGTTTATTGTTTGGTAATCTCATTTTCTATTCTTGTCATTTTTTTCCAGGAAGCCATGATGAAAGACACATTAGAACGTGCGAGGGAGCCAAACCTGAATTTGAAAAGCTTCTTCCAAAATGCATATATCCATCCAGTCTTCAATGGTGGAGATGACAGCGATCACGAAGAAGTTACAGAAGAATTGGAGAAAGAGCCTGTACTTGTCCCAACAAGGCGCCAATCTCGAAGGAATACACCATTGCCTAGTAACCGTAGTGGTTCATTTTCATCCCTGGCGCTACTACCTGAAGATCAAGAACGGTCACATTTTTGAAACTGCCTTTACCCTTTGCTGTGAATGTCAAAATTGTAAATAAGATGCGAGTGAGAAGACAGAGATGGTAAGCTTTATAGGAAAACCAGAGGGAGGAGGTATAGGGAGGTACTCATATATATCCGGCATAAATCTGTTTCTGTTTTTGGTTGAATAGCTATCTATATAAAGAAATCTAGTTAGGAATAAATCTGATAAGCTCTATACAGAATATTTTCCTCAAACAAATTTGTTTGTGTAGACGGAGATTTTGTTGAGGACTCGGTGGAAACCAGTGCAGCATAAAATTATAAATTCCATAATTTTAATATAAATTTGTAAATTTAATTAAGGATAACACATTAAATCGGGTCATACTTAGCTTGTAATCTAACAATAAATTTGATTATTCATTATAATACTTAGCTTATGTATTCATGCTTTAATTATATTGACTAATTTGTAAAACTTAATTATTTAATTGAATGATATAAAAGTGTGTGGAAGCTATTTTGACAGTTGGTTTTCTCATGTCAACTGTTTTGGTAATTATTAATTTTATATATATATATAAAATGTGTTATTATTTTTTTGTCAAAAAAATGTCAATCTATAGTGTATCATGCAGCTATATAAATTACCATCACTATATTTTTTTTAAAATGATAATATAATTTCCTCACATGTCCCTTTATTAATTCATTATTAAATTATTTTATTAAATTTATACGTAAAATAATATTTTTTTTAACATAATAATTAATTTAATTAATGTCTATCAATTGGTATGTCTATTAATTTCACATGTTTATTAGAAGAATAATATGTATTGATTTATTTTAATTTTAAAAAGGAAAATTGTCATTGCTTATTTGTAGACTTTAAAATAAATTTGGTTCCATTTTTTATTGTGAATTATTAAGTAGTAGCTTTATTACTTTATTATTGGCAGTTTGAATGCACCTCATGAGCCTGGATGGATGCAAGGAATGTAGGATGTTTAGTCTTTTGATGGAAAATATAAAATATAATAAGAAAAGAAAGAAGAAAGGAGAAGTTGAGATTTGAGATTAATACGTTGATTTTTTGTTATTTTATATTGTAAATATTGTTTTGGGATGTAAGCTGTGTTGAAACTTTGATAAATGCCTTGAAATAAGTTGAATTCTTAGATGATTTTTTCATTCGTTGACATGATTGTATGCTGCTCGTGTCTCAATAAATTGGTCTATTTTGATGCTTTTTATGGTCGTTATTACCTGTTGTCTAAAAAACATATGTTGACTTTTTCGCTCCATTTATTATATTTTAATTATGATCGTAAAATATTTATACTCTCTCAGTTTCGTGAAAATTGACTTATTTTTATTTTTCATCCCATAATTAATAAATTTTATCTATATTTTTCTTACCATACTCTTATTTAAATAGTAAATGTTACTTTCAATAAAAAAAAAAAAAAAAAAACCATACTTCTTATTTAAAATAGTAAATGTTTACTTTCAATAAAAAAAAAAAAAAAAAAAACCGGAATGGTTATTGAGAACAAGGTGTATTAAATAGGAGTATATTAGACACTTGAAAGAAATTAATTAAAAAAAAAAAAAAAAAAAACCGAATGTTATTGAAACAAGGTGTATTAAATAGGAGTATATTAGACACTTGAGAAATTAATTATACGTGTAGAAGAAAAATTGATTTATAATTTGAAACAAACAAAATAAAAAATAATTCTATTTTCATGGGATGAAAAAAGTAATACTTTTGTAACAGTTAATTTTATAATTTCTTTTTGATAATTATTAATGAATTTGTAATTATTTTGGTATAATTGATGATTATTAATGAGTTTGTCACTCTTTTTTATTAATACATGACAAATGTTAAATTCGCTTGTATTTTATGTAAGACAAAATTATGGTATCCTCGTCCTTAATTTGATTTGAACAGTTGAAAACCTTAATTTATAAAATTATATCTATTAAATATTTTAATTTATAAATTATTATATTGAATCTTCGAATTTATAAAAACAAATCTATTAAATATGTATTATATAGTTGAAAGATATGAAAAATTATTATTCCAAAATTACATTAATTAAACATTTAGTGAATATTTTACATATAAATGTCAAAACACCAAAAAAACTGCTATTGCTAATATGATATAAAGATGATATAATTCTATCAAAATTCATAATTTTAAGGGTATAATAATTCTTCGCAAAATTTAGGCTGTCACAATATTTTTTGCCTAAAATATAAATGTAAATTTATGCATTTAGCGATCGATTATTTTAAATCAAAATCTTTTTTGTTTTGAGAAATAAATCAAAATCAAATTGAACTTTTGTAATTTATTGTAAAAAGATGAAAGTTCATTCTGCTATATGAATTTATAATTCATTATTCATGGGCCCTTTTAATCGTGTGAGGGCCCAACCTATAGTTTCCTTTCCTATTCCACACGGACACGGTACAACGCTCTTTCTTCTTCATTTCCTTCCTTCGTATTCTTCCTCCGAATACAGAGGAAGCTGAAGGCGTAGGAAAAGCGCGAGACTCTATTAAGATTCCAATTGAATTTGCAAAGAAACAGATCCTACTCAGATCAACATGAACGAGGTCATGACCGCATCTGATGCAAGAACTGCAGCTCAAACTACGTCGTCTTCATCGTCGTCGTTATCACTTTTTCCAAGCAATCTCCCCCTCCTTTCTGCCTTCCTCGCCTGCGCTCTTGCACAGTTCCTTAAGCTTTTCACCAACTGGTTCGTAATTTCAATCAAAATTCCTTTCTTTTTCATTGTCTTTATTCATTAAGGATTATAATTTTATTTGAAGTCCAATTTATAGTTTTTGGAAAGTCTGCATTTGAGTATTTTGGTCATTCGGCAGAGTTAGGATCTCCAAATGTCAATTTGAAATTTGCTTCAATTTGGATGATGAAAGCCAAGATTAGTTTGTTTGCTTCCATGCAAAGAAATGGAATTTAATGAGGAAATTGCATTGGAAATGGCTGGATCTTGAGAATATCTTATTATGGATGTGCTTTTTGGTATTTGGGATTTATTCTTCTACTTTTTGGATGCTTTTTAATATTAAAACGGAGATAGAAGTGAATATTTTAGAAATGCTCAAACAGGACAGTTGGTTTACGAAATTTCATATTAAGGATTTCAATTTTTAGCTTTTATTTCATATATTAAAGGAGTAGAAAAGGAACTCAACTTGAAATTACTTGTAGTAATGACTTCAAAATGATCTCAAATAGGTTTCGGTTCACATTTAGGAATCTAATCTCCACTTAGAAGCCTAAACAACCAAAGAAAACTTATGTAATATGTATTATGATTCAGGTAATTTTTGCTAAAAATTAAACCCAGATTTCTTGGATTATATCGTTCCTAACTTCCTATCCATATGCAACATCAGGATCTTGATTTTAAGGTACTGGGAACTTAGCAACCGATTGTTTCAGTATGTGGAGTATCATTGATTTTGATATGTGGGAAGGAGATGTGGCATCAGTCGTATTATTGTAATGTAAATTTCATTACTTTTATTATAACATTGTCAGCATGTATTTTGGACTTGTAATTATAAAGTAAAATTCACATGCACAAAGATTTCAGTTTCTCTTATTGCTCCAAAGAGTAGGCTCCTCCTCCACCATAAAATGGATTTTCTGAGTGGGAAGTGATTTATCCAACTGCTTGGGTTTATATGATCATATGACTCGATTAAATACGTTTGACCTCATTGTTGTCTGCACACGTTGCATAATTCAGTTCTTGATTTTTCAGATGCTTAAAGTGATGCTATCATATGGCTTAGTCTTGCAATATGTTTCTCCTAGATGCTCAGGTTTAAAGAAAAGAGATGGGATTCTAAAAAAATGCTCAGTTCTGGAGGAATGCCATCTTCGCACTCTGCAACTGTGACAGCTCTGGCAATGGCTATAGGTCTAGAAGAAGGGGCAGGATCGCCAGATTTTGCAATTGCAGTTGTCTTGGCCTGTGTTGTACGTGACTTTCTCAAAATTTTTCTTTTTAGTGATAGAATGCAAATTCTGCTGTGGTCTGATTTTTTTGCAATTTGGATAATAAATAGAGGTTTACTAGTTCCTCTTATTTTTCTCTTCTAACTCTTGTTTGAATCTAAATGCTTCTTCTCTTTATTGATTTGGTTTAGAAATTTCTCTACTTTGAAATGTTTTTTAAATTGGAGCTTTAAGAAACTTTAGTGTTCCAATCTTTTTCGGGCTTATTAAATAATCCTTTTTTGTTCAATTCCAGCAATTTACTTTGCTTGGTGCTGGAAATACATATGTGGTTATGGAAAACATTTATCCAATTCTCATTTACACATGATTTTAGATCTTCATTTATCATTTTCCTTTTTATATTTTGCAAAAGATTACATGTTATGCCCCTGTGTAAAATGTCAATGTTTATTTCTTGTCTCTACTACCTAAATCATCTGACTTAACATTTATCTAAAAACAAGGGGAAAAAGACCTTGTACTTTCTGTCCAAGTTTGGCATGATTGATCGTGTTGTTATTTGCAGGTCATGTACGATGCATCTGGGGTCAGACTTCATGCTGGTCGGCAAGCTGAAGTAAGTCATCTTGGCATATTCTTGCTAGCCTGCTGCCTTCTTTTGGTACCTGGAAAATGCAGTCTAGCTTATCTTCCCTTACACAATGCTCAGCATGGCTGTTTTGTGCTTTTTCTTTCTTGTTGCAGTTGCTGAATCAAATTGTTTGTGAGTTTCCTCCTGAACATCCATTATCCAGTGTTAGACCTTTGCGTGAATTGCTTGGGCACACTCCACTTCAGGTTTGTTGCGTTTTTACCACATTTTCCTCCAAATAAAGTGCTAGTCGCCTTTTGCATCTCCTGTTCTGAAGCGGTTGATACGTTTAGTATTGACTTTGGTTTATTATTTAGAAACTTCAATTAATACTGTCATAAAATTAAAGGGAGATCAGAAGCTGTCTACTTTCATATTCATGCTAAAACCAAATTACCATAACATTGAAATGCATCTCTGCACGAGAAATGTAAGGAATTCTTAAAATGACTTTCAAATATTTCAGAAATTGAAAAATTGGCAGAAAAGGAAGGGGGGTGGTTTGGAGGGTGGATGGATGAGACATTTTAGGGACTCAAATGATGAAGTAATAGTTTCACACACAGGTTGTTTCATGGGCCAAAATAATAAAAAACCAAAATCTGAGGAGCTTTAACAAATTTATTGGCACATTGCCTTATATGGTAAAATGCTGAAATTTTTAGAATGAGAACTACTTGGTTGTCATTGTTATTGAGTCCCTTTCCTTTTCAGTAGTCAAGATTTGTTCACAAAATTTATTCAGCTTTAATTTGTAGTGATTTCCTGAACAAGTATTTAAGATTTTGACCTTCAATTATAAAATGACCATTTTATCCAAAATGGCACAGGTTGCTGCTGGAGCTATACTGGGATGCATAGTAGCATATCTGATGAGAAACACTGACTAGTGTCATGGCATAGCATCTTGTTGTAGACAGCCTTACATATATTGGTGTCAACAAAGAAGATAGAAAGAATGTTTTATATGAGAGTTCCAGCAGTTGGAGGTGACACTCAAATACTACAGGATTCTATAGACCTGCTCATGTAGATCCAGAATACCAATTATATAACGAACAACTCTTTCTGATTTAATTTAAAAAATTACAAATGAATAAAACATCTATATTTTATCGTAACCGTTTGATGATTATACAAGTTGCTCATGTTAATTGATTAGCTACCATTTTTTTTATTTTTGGTATAGCGAAAATATTTGAAAAAGAGTTGTTGTGTTTTGTGTGATTTTTTATTGCTTCATAGTTGATCATAATATATATGCTGCTCCCTCCAGTAAATGAATTTTGGCATTGATGCTTCAATTAACTGCTGTACTTTTAGAACTATAGACTGCCCGAGCAAAATTAAAAAAATATAAGTCGTTTAAAGATGTAATTAGACTAAATTACTCTTTAGAAAATTATAAGAGATAGTTATAGAATTTAATATAAATAAAGGTAAAATTAAAAAATTTTTATTCATTATTTTTTTATATTTTCTCTTTCCATTAGTTGACACTTTTAAAAAATTAAAATTCTTTAATTAGCTATTTGAAAATTTTAAATTATAATTCAATATTATATATTTTAAAACTAACTATTTTTTCATTTTCAATATTTCTCTTCTAATTACAGTATTTAAATTATATTCAGATATTACAATCACATATAATATTTTTTTACATTAAAAAGTTTAACTAGTCATTTAAAATCTTATAAATTACTGTCAAATGTTATATTTATTTTTTAAATTTAATCTTTAGCATTTTAAAATCAAATGTTACAATCAAACATTATATATTTTCTTAAAATTAAAAAAAAAATTAATTCAACGTGACTAAAGTTATTTTAGGATATCTTAAATTCCACTAAAGGAAATCTTATAATTCCCTTATTCTTATATTTATAGATAATAGTTTTTTTTTTATAACATGCGTTGCATGTCAACAGTGCTCATTAGGTTTTCATTTTTTATATTCTTTTAATTTTTTATCTATATAATATTAAAGCATAAGTTTTTGTTTAGATTAAAATAAATACAATTTGTAATTAGTATTAGACTTTGCCGTATAAGCTACTTACAATATTACTTTTTTATGTACTGATTCTATTTTTATATAATGAAGTGGTCTCAAAATAAAGTTCAATCAAATTCTTATACCTAATATTTCAGTCTTTCATTTATAAATACAGATTCTTAAAATCCTGATAGGTGCTAAAAAAAAAAAAAAAAATCAAATTATCACTTAATCCCCAACTCTTGCCTTCAATCCCAAATCAATATTTATATTAAGCTCTATAATGAAAAACAATAATATTTTTTTTTACTGGTACGTAAAAGAAAAGAAATGAGAAGTGATCTGAATTAAAAATGGTAATCATTTTGACTAGAGTGATAATATTACTTATTCAGTGCATTAGAAAAAAGAATGTATGAATATACACACAAACTCTTGAAACTCAAAAAATGACCCCAAATAAAAATATATAATTCTAATCTTTTTCAATTTCATAAACATTATTTTCTTTCAAGTCAAACATATTTAAAATATAAAAGAAAAATATCAAGAAAATAAAAAATGCTTAATCAGGAGGTCATCTATTTATTGCAAGGGAGATATAAATCTCTTACTAAACTAAAGTGATAATAGTTATAAATTAATTCAATAACGAAAAAGAAAATAATGAATAATAAATTTTTATTAAGAATAAAGCTCTTTTAAGATCTCAATATATAACAAGAAATAAATTATATTAAAAAAATTACCAATTTAAATTTCAAAAATAACCTTGGAAATGCTATAATTTAAGATAAGCTTCAATATATAACAAGAAATAAATTATATTAAAAAAATTACCAATTTAAATTTCAAAAATAACCTTGGAAATGCTATAATTTAATAAAATTTGATTTTGATGGATGAAAAAAAAGCTAAGTCAATAAATAAAAATTACAAAGCAAATCATTCTAGGATCCAATATTGGTCAGTTAATGAGTTTTTTCAAATATTTATTTCTTTATTGTTCTAAGTTGCAAATTGAAAATAAATAAATAAGTTAATTAAGTAATAAAAAAAAGATTACATAAAAGAAACGTTATATTTTCTCTAAATAAACCCACAATTTTTCCTATAACCATAAAAAAAAACCATAAAAAAAAAAAAAAAGAAGCAGAGTATTTTTTTTTATTTTATTATATATATATAATATTTATTTAAAAAATAATTTTTAGAAATTATATCTAACCAAATAATAAAATGTAAATTTTTCTTTTTAATCGTCTTAACCACAGGTATCCCGAGCTCACTGGGCTAGAACTAAATTCTGCTCGCACTAGGTCGGCCCAAGAAGGGATAAAGTGCTCGTAGTGGGTATTTACTTCATCCAAGAGAATCGAACTCTCAATCTCACCTAGGAGATAAGAGTGTCAAACCAATCATCCAAACACTGGTTGGTATAAAATGTAATTTTCAAATTGGCAACGACTAAGGCTATTTTAGGAGATTTTAAATTTCATTGAGGTGATATCATAAATCTCATTATTCCTTTCCCTATTCCCATATTTATACACAGTATAGATACTAGTCTTTTTTATGACGTGCCTTACACGTTAACTATGCTCGTTATATATTTGTAGTATTTTAATATTTTTTATCTATATAATATTTAAGCATAAGTTTTTATTTAGATTAAAATAAATACAATTTTTTAATTTGTACTGGATTTTATCGTACAAGTTACTTGTAATGTTACTTCTTATATACTTAATTTTATTTTTTTATAATGAAGTGGTCTCAAAATAAAATTTATCCAATCCATAAACCTAAATCTTCCGTCCCTAATTTATGAATGTAGATTCTTAAAATATTAATAAGTGTCCAAATAGAAAATCAAGTCATCACTCAATCTTCAACCTTCTGCCCTCAACCCCAAATCAATATCTACATACAACTATAATGAAAAATAATTTTAAAAAATTATTTTTACTGCCGATTAAAGAAATGAGATGAGCATATGATTTGAATTGATAATGACAATTATTTTGGCTATAGTGACAATATTATTTACCCAATGAATTAGAGAAAAGAATATATACACATACACACAAATTACTGAAATCCCGAAAAGTGACCCAAAGCATAAATATACAGTTTTAGTTTTTTTGTAATTTTATAAACACTATTTTCTTTCAAGTGAAACAGATTTAGAATATAATAGAAAAAAATTAAGAAAATTAAAAATATTTAATCATCAAGAGATCAAATATTTATTGTACGGGAGATATAAATCTCTTACTAAATTAAAGTGATAGTAGTTATAAATTAATTCAGTAACAAAAAAGAAAGTAAAAAATAAAAAGTAAAAAAATTATTATTAAGAATAGAACTTTTTTCAAAACTCAAAATAAAAAAACAAATTATATTGAAAAATTACCAATTTGAATTTAAAAAACCATTCATTCTTTAACTGGAAATACTATAATCTAATCAAATTTGATGTTAAATAGACCAAAAAAAAAAAAAAAGAAAAAAAAAATATAATCTAATCAAAATTTGAATGTTAAATAGAACCAAAAAAAAAAAAAAAAAAAAAAGAAAAAAAAAAGAAAGAAAGATTATAGCTATGTCATAAATGAAAATTACAAAGCAAATAATGATATGATCTAATTTTATTTCGCTATTTTTCTAAGTTGTAAATTTAAAATAAATAAATAAGTTAATTAATTAATAAAAAAATTACATAAAAGAAACATTCTATCATCGCCAAATAACTCTCAATTCCCTATAACCATACAGAAAAGGAAGGGTATTTTTTTTTATTATTATCTATATGTATTTATGTAAAAAATAAGTTTTAGAAATTATATTCAATTACATAATAAAATATAATTTTTTTTTATCTTAACCATAGGTATCTCAAGTCATTGGTTTAGAACTAAATCATTTTGGCTACAATGATAGTATTATTTACACTGCGCATTAGAAAAAAAATAATATATAAACATAAACACAAACTCTTGAAATCCAAAAAATAACCCAAAACATAAATATATAGTTTTAGTTTTTTCAATTTCATAAATACTATTTTCTTTCAAGTCAAAAATATTGAGGATATAAAAGAAAAAATAACAAGAAAATTAAAAATGCTTAATCAGAAGGTCATCTATTTATTGTAAGGGAGATAGATATAAATCTCTTACTAAATTAAAGTGATAGTGGTTACAAATTAATTCAATAACGAAAAAGAAAATAATGAGTAATAAATTTTTATTAAGAATAAAACTCTTTTAAGATCTCAAAATGTAACAAGAAATAAATTATATTAAAAAAAATTCCAACTTAAATTTCAAAAATGACCTTGGAAATACTATAATTTAATTAAATTTGATTTTGATGGGCGAAAAAAAAGCCAAGTCAATAAATGAAAATTACAAAGCAAATCATGCTAGAAAATACTATAATTTAATTAAATTTGATTTTGATGGGCGAAAAAAAAGCCAAGTCAATAAATGAAAATTACAAAGCAAATCATGCTAGAATCTAATATTGGTCAGTTAATTAGTTTATTCTAGTATTTTGTTTCTTTATTATTCTAAGTTGTAATTTAAAATAAATAAATAAGTTAATTAAGTAATAAAAAAATATTACATAAAAGAAACATTATATCTTCTCTAAATAAATCCATAATTTTCCCTGCAAACATAAAAACAAAAGAAGAGGATACCTTTTTCTATTTTATTATATATATTTATTTATTTAACAAATAATTTTTACAAATTATATCCAATCAAATAATAAAATGCATTTTTTTTTTTGTCTTAACCACATGTATCTCAAGCCCCACTAGGTTATAACTAAATTCTGCTCACATCAGGTCGGTCCAAGAAGGGATAAATTCTTCCAGCGAATATTTGTTTCATTCATTAGGATCAAACCCTCGACCTCATCTAAGGGAGAAGAGTGTCGAACCACTCATTCAAACACTCATTGTTATAAAATATAATTTTCGAATTGACTACGACTAAGGCTATTTTAAAATATTCTAAATTTTATTGAGAGTGATATCAAAAATCTCATTATTCCCTCTGCTCCCACATTTATATATAGTGTAGATAGATAGATAAGTTACATATTTAGAGAATTGAAATATATATTATTTTTGATATTTCAAACACGAAATATGGAATTTAGAATAAATTTCTTGAAACGTGGAGTTCATTTTATAAAATTTTATGGAATTCATTTATTACAAAATAAATGTAAATGAATTTATTTTTTCATGAGTAGGATTGTCTTGTAAATAATCAAGCCATTGTATGTTAAGTTTAGTTAGTTAATAATTAAATGGTAAAATATAAATTAATCTATTCGTGTTAGTGGTTCTATTCCATTAAAAAAATATTTACCCCACTAAAAGTGAATTCATTTATTTATCCTTGTAAACATTTAATTTTGAATTTTGTATATTGAGTACATATTTTTCAATTACATGTTACCATACTCATATTTTTCAGTTTTAGAATATTGATTATGAAAACATTTTAAAAAATAAAATTAATATTCATTGATAACAGTTAAAAAAAAAACTAAAATATTGCATTGATTTTCAAAAATTGCATTGCCTTTTTCATTTTTTTTTTTATAAATATTTCTCTGATCTCACTGACCAAATATCAATATTACGAACTCCCATCTTGCGGTGTTAATATACTAGTTGGTGGGGACAATTAACAAAAGTTTGATTTCACTGGAGAATACTCCAAAAATAATAATATTTCTAAATTTATTAGGCTAAAGTGAGAGGATGTTAGGTTGCTTGAAAATAACTTAGTGTTATGTGAAAGTACGCAAAAAAAAAAAAAATTATAAAAATAAATATTCTCTCCTGCCCATTTTATTTGCTTATTATTCATTTTTTAGATGTCTCAAAATATTTGCAAAGTTTTTTAATTTAGACACATAAATAATTGCATTTTCTATAATAACATTTATAATTGTTCATTAAATGAATAACTTTTATTAATATCTTAATGAGTTAAAGGTAAAAAAAGAAAAAAATAATTTTTATTAACTAAAATTTTAATATATGTGTTTTATTAAACCATACAAATAAAATAAGGCAAGAGAGTATTTCATACGATTTGAATGGTAAATGATTGTTTTTTTTTTCACGCTGTATTCATGTTAGTAAACTATCTATTAGAAATCATTTACCCGTGTATAACATACTTTGATAATGACTTAACACGATGTATTTTAAATTGATTGGAGAAACATAATATAATAATTCTTCAAAATTTTGAGATATTGAAGAAAATTAATTACGGTATCTATCAATCAATAAATAAAATTTAAAAAAAATCTTAATTATCTTATGTTTGTCCAATTTTATAAATTCATTTTAATTAATTTTCCAATTTTTTTTCGTTACTTTTTTGAAACAACCTGAATTTTTATTTTCATAATATTTTTCAATTTTATTTAATGAACCGACAGTCTAAAAATTAATATTAATATTTTAGTGTGAATACTGTGAGAAACCGGACCAAAAATCGATTAAAAAGTCAAAAACCAGTTAAAAATCGATGATTTGGGCCGAATCGAACCGAATCGAACCGGTTCGACCCAAACCATCTAGAAAATTCTCTTTTTCTTTTATCTCCAATTTCCCCCTCACCAAGCCCTCACCTCCACTCCATCGCTTAGCCACCACAGCGCCCACTGCCGCCACCCCCCTCTCCTCTTCTTCTTCCTCTCTATCTCCCTCTTCTCTTCTCTTCTTCTTTCTTACCTTGACTTCTTTTTCTTTTTCTTTCTTTTTCTTTCCTTGTGCCTGCGTTCTTGGCGAGACAGAGGCAACGCAGCAGAGCCGCGCGCCACTGCCACTCCGCCACCGCCCCTACTACAGCTCGGCAACGCAGCTGCTCCGCCAGCAGCTCCTCGTCTCCTTGGCCAGATCGCGTTGCTGCTCCTCTGTTGCGCCTACAGCAGCAGCACAGCTTTGTCAAGCCAACGCTGCCACTGCAGATCGGGCCTCCGCCGGCGTCACAGCAGCTCTGCTGTCCCTCCAGCACGCCGATCGGTCGTCTCCGCCTCCCTCCGCCACTGCCAGTCGAGTTCGACCACCGACAGTCACTGCTTCTAACCCGACAGGCGTAAGAATTTCCTACCTAGCAATAATTAGTTAGTTAACGTTAACTGTGTTAATGTTGTTTAGTTAATTTAGTTAATTGTGTTAGTTAATGTTAGTTAGATAATGAAACATTAGTTAATTAAATTAGTATTAGACAATGAAATTAATTGATTAAAAGTAATGGTTTGTAGTTAATTTAGTTAGTTAAGTTGGTGTTAGTGTTAGTGTTAGTAATTAGTGCTAGTAATTAATTAGTTAA
The DNA here is from genome assembly GCF_014843425.1 of Jatropha curcas. The sequence continues at coordinate 78,809 of NW_023591529.1, read as the reverse complement.
GTTAGTTGTAGTTCATTGTTGTAGCTAGTTTATTTAGCCAAGTTAGTATCAGTAATATTAGTCAATTAAATTAATTTTATTATTTGAAGTTAATTAATTTAGTAATATTAGATAATGAAATTAATGTTATTATCATTTGTAATTAATTAAATGTGTAATTAATTTAATTGCCTAATTATTTGTGTTAATTATGTAGTTAATTTTAATCTGTAACTCGTGAGTAGCTAAATGCTTGTATTTTATTGTTTATTGTTGATTTAATTAAGGTAGTTTTAGGCACTATATTGTAATGTATCAGCTTATTGTGTGGTGATGTGAAGCATTGAGGGGATGGGAAATTGATGATTCGGCTGCACCGAGGCACATGGTGTGTGGTTTTTTGAACTAACTTAATATGTGTTGATTTATATAGGTGGATAGTCCAATTTTCTAGGAGATGGCTGCCGAATTTCGGTGATTATAAAAGAAAGTTCTGGAGAAAAGAATGAAACAACTTCCGCTGTAGGAAAATAAAATACCAAGTAGAAGGAAATGCGTTCTTTATAGACAAAGAATAGATATCTCAAAAAAATTAGTTATGCTAGATAGTTAGGATATAAATGACTTTATTTAGGTGGTTGTGATGAACTATTTTGTGACTGATATAGAATTAATTCTTTTTGTCTTTCTGTTTTCTTAGATCGTCGGGTTATCTAATCTCCTCCAGGCCGAATCCAAAGCTAGAACCTTGCCTCTTCATCACTGTGAGTAATTGAATATGACAATCAACACTGCATGCAATAACATTATTTTAATTTACATTCACATTTTATTTACTTTATTCATTTATTTACTATTTACAACTTATTTAAGTATTTTATTATTATATATACTAGTGTTTCGGATATCCTCATTAATTAATTGTATATAATGTCTGATTGGATGGAATTGTCATTATTATGTGTGTGTGACTATACTGTGATTTGTTGGTGGGGATGGATAGTGGGGTCAACCATAGTCTGTAGAGAATGATTATTGGATAGTGGATCCTAGATATTGTATTGAAGTTGGCCGGTAGGGTAAACGGGAGCCATCCGGGCGCCCCTGTGATGCATCCTACTAGCTATGATCTGGTTGTGATCATGGAACACCAACGGTTGTTTCTTTATTGGGCGACTGATTATTCTAGTCTGACCGCGCCGCGCGTTTGGCCTCTATAGTGAGCGTCCGTGATGATCTAGATTGATGATTATCGTACGAGTTACCTTCCTGTTGGTATGGAAATGAATAGAGGAGGGGAAAATGTATATGGATAGGGCTGCGTCAGGAGGATTGGACACCGGTGTCGCTGCCCAGTATGGGGGTCGGCTCCTGGTGAATGTGAGAGGATGAGCCATGTTGAATCGAGGACGGTACTCATCCGGTGGTCTCGGTGCTCACGACTAAATTTCACGTGCTGTTGTAATATGAACGTGTGCTATCTGTTTGTAGGTGCATGAAGTATATATATATATTATTATGGACGGTGTGGTTACTTCGTATATTAGGCACATTTCGCTACGCCGTGACTGTGTGTGGTGATGTATTTTTATTATTATTCACTGAGTTGAAAACTCACCCCCTTTCTCTCAACTTCGCCGGTCCAATTGGAGCTACTGTCCAACCCGACGCTCTGTTCATTTCCTCGCAGGCTACAAAAAAACAGTAAATCTAATTTGTGTTATGATTTGACTGCCGATTACTTACAATATGTACGTGTGATTATATGAAGGTGATATTGTTTGTAGGTGCTGAAGTTATGTCATATGCCTGACAGTTGTGTGTTCATTCAGTATATTAGGGCACATTTCGCGTGACTGTGTGTGGTGTGTATTATTTATTATTATTCACTGAGTTGGAAAAACTCACCCCCTTTCTCTCCAAACTTCTCAGGTAATAGGAAGCTACTGATCCAACCGACGCTCTGTCATTTTCCTCGCAGAGCTACAAAAAAAGTAAATCTATAACTTTTGTTGTTATGAATTAGACTGTATTATTAAATATGTACGCTTTTCCATCTCCTAAATGTTGTTGAACTCCGCAGTTATAGGGTTGTGTATTTCGATAGGGTTTTACCGCATGCGTTATTTTATAAATGTGATTTTTTTCAGGACTAGGCCCATAACTAGATTTTAATTGAGATGTTTGAAATTGGGCCAGATAGCATAATATCTGTATTCTAGTATGTTTGGGCTTATTGTTTCTGTTATTATTAATTGGTGTGGCTGATGTCAGTAGAGTAGTTTAGGCTTACTACGGGCCTCGGGGGCCTTAAGTTTACCTGGGCCCTAGTGCCAGTCCGGCCCACGGAGTCGGGTCGTGACATTTTTTTTCTTGTATATCAATTTGCAAAAATCTTGATAATCTTTTATTTGTTCAATTCTCTAGTATCATTTTAACTCAGTCTTCTGTTTTCCGATAGGTTTTTTTTTTAACTTTCTTTCTCTATCATTTTCAATTGATTAAATATTTTTATTGGAGTTTAATTAAAAATACAGTTAAAATTAAAAAAAATTATGTAAATTTTAATTTTTAAAAATAATTGTAGCATAAATTTTTAATTTTTGACAATTTCAAAAATTTACAATTTTTGCAATGTTATTCAACTGAATCAAACTGGTTGATTAGACCAGTTAATCTGAAAAAACCAAAAAATAGTTAATTTAATATAAAAAATCAAGAATAAAAAAAAACAAAATCACAATTATCGACTGAAAGGTCCAACACAAACTGAATTGACATTTATTTTTTTAACATATATTTACATTTAAAATTCTTGACATATGATTAGTTAAAATTGGAATAATTCTTTATCATTAGTTCTAAAATGCGGTAAATTTATTAATAATTTATTAATTCTAAAATGCGATAAATTTAAACTTTTCACATTCATATCTGCTATAAAATATATATATTTTAATGTTGTTATCATGTCTAACCATACTTGTCCTAGTCAATTGTTACTTGTCAGATCAAACCACAATTTTTACCATTTTGTATTTTGTTTCCATGTTTAATAATTTAAAAGTAAAAAAAAAAAAAAAAATTGTAAGTCTAAATATTTTTACAACTTTGTATTGAAAATTTTAATATTTTTCGTCTGATAATTAATACCAACAAACAACAGAAATGAATACTTTAGAAGATATCTCCCAAGAAAAATATAACATTTTATGGAAAAAGTATTTTGTAAACATTTGTTATGTTGTGAAATGAACAACATTAGCATTTAAAGTATAAAAAGTAGATTATGAATGTACTTAAAATTATTTTTTTAAACTACTGTTTAGAAATTTTTTTTATTAAAAATATTGGTTAGATATGTGTTTTCAGCGACAACATTTAGAGTAACTTTTAATATTTTGACTAATTCAATTACTATTTCTTTAAGTTATTGTGTTCGTAATTTGATATATAAGTAATTTTTAGAGAACTTCTAAAACTTTATAAAGACCGTTAATGAGGTTGAGGTGGTAAAATTTTCATTTTAAATGTTTTAATGATGTATATGTGAGCTTTTCATCTATTATTCAATGGAAAATTTAATAGGTTCCTTTTTGTGTAACACTAATTGAAGTTCATATATTATTTTTCTGTAACAAATTAAATTTTAGAAACTTTAATGTAATACAGTCTATACTTTTAGATATGAGAATTGAAATTAAGCTGTAAATAGCCGCACAAAATGGTATTGGTAAAACAATGAAATGGCGATTATTTGAAAGAAGAGACTCGTGATATTACTGGTTATGTTCTATTTTGATTGTTTGTTATTCATTTTTTTTGAATGTCTCAAAATGTTTATAAAGTTTTTAAATTTAAATATATTAACAATTATTTTTTCCATAACTTTTATTAGACGAAAAACTTTTATTAATATCTTAAGAGTTAAAGGTTAAAAAAGTAAAATAACTTTTATTTGATTAAATTTTTAATATGCTTATTTTATCAAATCATGCAAATAAAATAAAACAGAGAGACTATTTTATTTTGAGTTGACCTCGTGTGATCATGCTACAACTCCAGCCCAATTAATGGGCAAATTGATCCTTTCAGCTAAATGTATGGAGCAAATTTGCAAAAAAAAGTTAATTTTTTGGGTAACTTGAACATTTGACTCAAGTTTAGGAGGCAAAATGAATCATTTTTCAAAAAATATAAAAAAAAGGAAAACAAAAGAGATAGTAGACGTATGATCCTTTGTAAAATTTAGTGATTTTTGAAGAGTGTATCCTCCTTTCTATAATCCACCTATTTGTGGCGCTTCATAAGTTTCTATTTAATAAAGATGAGCTCTCTGAAGGCCCATTGGGCCTCCAGGAAAAAAAAGGAATATAATAAGAAAAATTTTTTTTAAAAATCTTCCAAAAGCGTGTACATTAAAATTCAAAACGCTAATTGGAGGGAAAAGGAGAAAAACAGAGAGAAGAGAACCCAAATTCGAAAATCACCAGAAAACCAACTTTGCTCGAATCAACCAATCAATACAATTTCACGAGAAAAAATGGCTGAAATTCTAAGCCCTAATGCATCCCTGAAGCAGAGACTCCCCAGGATTCAATCTCCAACTGCTCCTTTCTTCTTAGGCTCCAACGACGATAAGCTCGAGCGCGCCCAGGCCCGAGCCGCACGTGCCGCCGCTATCCGCCGTAAGCCCATTTCCGCCCTTGCTACGCCGCCTCCTGGTCAAAATTCCGATCCCTGCCTCGATAAACAACAGATACTCGTTCTCTTTCGCAATTGTATCAAGCTGGCTAGCGAAAATGTCCGTTTTACCCCCATCACCTAGTCTGGAAAATTTTGTTTTTCTATCTCTTCTATCTTTGTGATATTTGAAATTTTGTTGTCTTTTGTTAACTGTGCAGAAAATAAATCAGAAAAACACATGGGAATTGAATTTGATTGACCATCTTTGCGAGATTATCAAGGTAGAAGAAGAAGAGGATGTTGAGACCAATTTTCAAAAGGTAAATTTGTTTTATTTCATTATTCGATTTTTTTTTTTTCAGACTGATGAGCTAATTTATTTGGGCAGAGAATTATAGATTGGGATTGAACCTGAAAATGAACTGTTTTAAATTTTGAGTGATATAATTTTTTTATTTTTGCGTTAATGAATGTGTGTATCAGTGTATGCATGTGTGTCAAGGACGGATGAAGGGAATTTAAATTAGGAGTTTGGAGATCAAAATTAGATTCCTTTGAACATCTACCAGGAGTCATCTTCCTGAAACATAACAATCATGCACACATACTATGGGCCTTGAAGTGGCTATGCCCTTTAGTCCGAGAAAAGGGTTCTTGTTATTAGAATGCTTGGGAATTATTGTTAAGCATGACTGCATTCACCCATGTCCAAAGCGCCCATGGTATGTCAATATATTTGGAAATCGCTTAACTTTAAAGACTTAAGCCAAGAGCCCTGATGAGACACTGATTTGTAGGACTTGCTTAAATGTGATTTTTAATCTTATTTTTTTTCTATGATACGCTTCCTTTAAACTTTAACCAAAGGTGTATGAATTTTTATGCTTTTGAATTCTTACAGGCTAGTTGCACTCTTGAAGCTGGAGTTAAAATTTACTCATTGCGAGTGGATTCGGTGCATTCAGAAGCATACAAGGTCCTTGGTGGGATTAATAGAGCTGGTCAAGAGAATGAACAAGGTTAGCTTTATTACCCTATGAAAAGCTTGGTCTTTATTCTTCTATTTTCATTTTCTCCTTGTCCTTTTTTCTATTGAGTTGTTGGAGGATTGCAGTTTCTCCTCTTTTAACAGAAAATTATACATTTGAGGAAAATTCACTGGCTTTACAGAATTGAGGAATTGGAGTAGTGGCATTTTAACTAAATCTATAGTAGTTGGCTGCGTGAAATATAAAGTTATGTTGAAACTCAAAATTATGTTATGCCAACCATTAGTTTATCTTGTTTGGTCCTTTTGGTTGTAACTATAGTTGCTGAATGATGTAAATCTATCTGTTAAGTTTCAGAATTATAGCATCAAATTCTTTTGTTGTTCATGCCCCCTTATTTTACATTGTTGATGAAATTGTGTGTTGTACTGATAGATGCTTCCGTGGATAATGCCAACATTGACAATTCTCAAGAGGAAGGGCATTCCAAAAAGGAGATAGATAGAAAGGTTGATTTCTTTTCCCTCATTTACAAAAAACATAATAATGAAGATTACAGTCTAATAGAAGTGAATCACATGCAGATTTCACCTTTGTCAACACTGGAATCATCTTTTGAGGCCCTTAACGTGAAGAAGTTTGATGGTGATTGCATATCATGTCTCATCTCTATTTCTAACATGAAATTTAAAATACAGTTAATATTGAAAATTCATTTGGTTCTCAGTTGCATTTGCTGTGGATCCACTGTATCATCAGACATCTGCACAATTTGATGAAGGTGGAGCTAAGGGTCTTTTATTGAACAACCTTGGAGTCTATGGAGGGTGTCAAGTGCTCTTTGATTCACAGGAAGTGCCTGGGAAGCTCACATCATTTGGAAACCAACATGAAAGGCACGATACAATTGATCTTTCTTTTGCTAAAGGTTTGTTGTATTTGTTTTGCTAATTAATAGTTAATTCTGTTTTAATTACTGAAAGCTTAATTTTTTGCTTTTCGGTTACCAGATTTCGTTGAACAGATGGTGCTGAACATGGAAAAGAAGGATGAAATTTCCCCAACTCTAGGAAGTATAGTCAACCAATTTGATGAAGATAATAGAAGGAAATTAGGCATTTTTCCTCTTCTCCAGAAATCTTGTCACCAAGTTGATGACAATGATGAAACTTGTAATGGAGATGTCCACTTTGATGATAATGCATTTGGGGATGGTGGGACTTGGACTTTTGAACATGATGAGCAAAGGAGTGTTGTTGATGAGGACCCTAATGGTGCAGATACATCTTTACCAACTTTTCACGAGGTGTACACCATAGTACTATAGCTTTCACTACATTTACATATTGCAATCAATCTTTGTTTATTTTAAGAGGTTAATAAAGTTTCTGATGACAGTATCTGGTTAATTCTTGTAGGAAAATGAACCGTTTTCTTTTCACAGTGCTGAAATGGATGACAGATTTGAGAAAGTTGATAGGTACTTGTTTTTTAATTTGGGATTCTCATCAAAACAAAATGCTTGGGCAGGTCCTGATCATTGGAAGTACCGGAAAGCTAAAGGTAAGGTTTAGGACAGTTCACTCAATTGTTGTTTTGTACCAGTAGATCATTTGCAGAATTATAATGCAGAAACTGTTCTGTGGATTCAGATGATCATTCTACTACTGAGAAAGGATCACCAATAACAACAAAGAGAATAAAGACAAAGAAGCAAGCAGAACTTGATATTGATTTCACAAAATCCATGGATGAAAAGATACCAGATATCTTTGCCCCTCCTAAAAATCCCAAGTCATTACTTTTGTCTGCAACTAGAGCACCATGCAACACAACACTGCCTGAAGATTGCCACTATCAACCTGAGGACCTTGTCAAATTATTTCTTTTACCAGATATAATGGTAATTCTAGTAATATAATCATGGACTTGTTTGCCATTTAGATGGTACTTATTTTCTTTATCATTGATGAAATACTGTTTTGCTTGTAGTGCCTTGGAAAGAGAGCAAAAAGGTCCCCAGGTAATTTTTTTATGCCGTATACTTTTAGGCTGCAGGATATGTGTGCGTGTGTATATATATTTGGTAACTGATCAGATTTTTTTTTGGGTAATGGATCTACCTCAATTCTCTGCTGCATGCATTATGTTTCAATCATTTTTGGAAAATTTCTATGGTTTTCTTTTTTTGAATTGAGTCACATTCATGTAAAGGAATATTTCTGGTTATTTCCAAAGAAGAAATTAGATAGGGGAATAGAAAGAATTTGTATATTTGTGCTTTAAAGGGAATCCATCTTTGATATGGCCAAATGAAGAGAAAAAACATGAATTTTGCAAAATGGCTAAGGGCTTTGATAGGTGGGATTTTATGAGATCTCTCATTCAATGGGAAGAGGGATTTTTACTTCTTTTTTTTTTTTTTTTTTTTTTTTTTTTTTTTTTTTTTCCTTTAAAAGTTGATCATCTTTGGATTGGCAAATGAAGAGAAGCAGACCAAATTGAATTTTGCAACTGAGTACTTAACTTGTAGGGTGTATGATTATTTATATGAGTAGTGCTATCATTCGATTGGCAAGAAGGGATTTTTCTTCTTTTTGGGTTTTTTTTTTTTTTTTTTTTTTGCAATTCAAATATTTCTTTCACTAAGATTTTGATTGACATAATGATATGCCCGTTAATAATTGAATTCCTATTCACAAATTCTACCCAATTAAAAATTAATTTTTTTTTTTTTTTTTTTTTTTTTTTTTTTTTTTTTGCAATTCCAAAAATATTCTTTAACACTAAGGATTTGATTTGCACATTGAATGACGTAAACATTTTCAATTTCCACAATATTTTCATTATTAGGTTTTATGATTCTATAGTTCAACTATATTTTATTATTTTAAAAAACTTTCAAAGCTAATAACTAAATAATGTCCGTATTAATAGAAACTTTTTTACCCATACATAATATATGGATTTTCATAAAATATAAGGATTGTATCAATTTCATATTCCTCTATCTACTAATATTAAAAGAACAAGCTACATATTTGTTTGGAGTTTCGGATGGTTGTCGAAACATTTGAACTTGGACAAGAGGTTTGGCCTAGTTGATTATGGGCTTTTCTTGTCTTTAAGTTCTATCTTTTGGGATTAGGTTTCCCCTTTAACTTTGATCATGACTAAAGAATAAAGAAAGAGGAATATGCATGCGATGTTACATTAAATGAGAAGACAGAATCAAAAGATGAAGAAAATAACTCATATAGGATGCGAAATTAATCATCTTGTTCCATTGTTATGTGCATTGCAAGTTTGGTTTTAATTGGAAGAATGGAGGTGAGATGAGATTAGATGGTATTATGGTGCCTAATTGTAGGCAATTCAAATATCTAGAATTTGCTTTTTAGGAGGATAGCATAATAGATGAAGATATAACCCATAAAATTAAAAAAGGACGGATGAAATGGAGGGGTGCTACAAATGTTCTGTGATATGAAGATATCAAACAAAGTGAAATGCAAGCTTTATAGAACTGCAATTTGTAATATTACATGGGAGTGAATATTAGACTTCAAATGCAAAATATATTCACAAGATGAATGTCATAATAATGAGGATGTTAAGATGAATGAGTGATTACATAAGATTGGATAAGATTAGAAAAGACCATATTTAGAAAAGGATGCAAGTAGCAAAAGTTGGGGGTAAAATGAGAGAACAACGTATAAGATTGTTTGGTCATGTCTTACGTAGAACCCCATGTGCTCCGATTTATAGGTGCTTACATTGATGGTGGAGGGTGCAAAGAGAGAAAAAGGTAAACTTAAAACCATATGGAGGGAAGTTGTCTCAAAAGATTTACTACTTAACGACCTAATTGTGACATTGCAGAATTGGAATAAAGGATTTGTATAGTCAATCCCAAATAGCAGACTACCATATGGAGGGAAATTGTCTCAAAAGATCGATATTCTCAACGGACCTAATTATGACTGAAGTGGAATTGAAAAAAAGGATTCTTATAGTTGATTCCAAATAGCTGATTTCAACAAGTCTGATATTAAGGTTTAGTTCTGCAAGAAGTATGCATGTTTTATTTGCTCAACTCCCTCATTATAGATGTAGTGGACTATGGTGTGCAAAGTAAAAAGTAAAAACTTTCATCATTTCCAAAACGAACGAACTAATAACATGCTCTTGTAGCATTAAACTATTAATGCTCTTGTAGCATTAAAATATCATTGAAATTCAGGTTTGTACTTCTGATTTTGTTTATGCATTATAAATGTTCTTGCTGTTGCTCTTTTGTTTCAGTCAATTAAAAAGTTTCCTCATGGTAATATAGTACACTGTCATAGTGCATAAATAAACCTACTCAATTTTCAGATGAACAGAGGCTACAGTCAGATGATTATGGAGCAATGCCATCCTGGGATGATGGAAGTGGTTTTGGTGGTGATTTTGATGACGGGAATGCTTATAGTGATGTGGAGGACCCCAACACACTTGTTTCTCAGCCTCGTCAGGTCAGTTTATAATTAAATTCTGGTTTGTCTTCTATTCTACGCTTGTTTTTTCTCGGTGATACTGAAGTTATGAGTTTATCTCTTTCCATGTATTAATTTGGCTATGAGATCAAATTAAAAGAAATAAGGACTTGTACAGTAAAGGTACAATTTGTTACACTGAAAGTATGGCTTTAATTCAGTTTCTTCTAATTTTTGGAATACATAGGAAATCAGTAAATAGAGAATTATTCCTTGTTAGAGAAACTTAACACACATAATAGTATACTTTCTTCTATAGATATGTTTACGCACATCAATTTTCCTTACATCTGTTGGATGAGTTACACAGTAGTATCTTTCCTTATAACTTCTTTCGCTTCAACCCAACAATATTCGAACTCAAAGATCTGCAAAAAAAATAATAAAAAAAATTAATGAGGTGAAATTTTATGGCAACCACTGTAAATACGAAAAAAGACATTATGTACTTATGGTTTGTTTTGTCGTGTAAACAATTCAGGTAAATAAAATTGAAGTCCAGTATGACAAGACTTCTAAGCAAGTCGATGTCCAATCACTGAAGGAAACTCTTTGGCACCATATACAAGAATCTCCTCAAATGTCTATACAGGTATGGTAATCATTTTTGCTATTTGCTTTTATCTTTTAATATCATTCCTTAAAGGCAATAATACAAGTAACAATTTGGATTAGCATTTCATGTCAATATAGAAGCATAATAATGGAGTAAAAATCTATACGAGCGCGGCACAATTAGCTACCATGTAAAAAAACTTAATAACAACCCAATTATGCACTTAACCAAGTCAAACTTATTTAACTCACATCACATGTTCAAATCATTATTTTTTTAAAAAAATTTTCGAGTAAATATTAAATGCATGAATTTAGCCTCTAATGTTTTTTTTTTTTTTTTTCCTGAGAAAAGATTTATAAGGTCAAACTCAGTATTTAATTTATGGGTGTATGGGTGTTAGGCTAATATATGTTAAACAGCATAATCAGGTTGAAACTAGGATATCGTGAACATGATAGATCAAAATCAGAACCTCTAATTTTATGTTGTGTTCTCGTATCTTATCCAATAAGGCCATCCCCGTTCCCAAATGACAAATAGTACGGCATGGTCCTAGGCCATGTGTAGAATTCCACACAATCTCATCAGCTTAACTATTTGAAACATGTTGTTGTCGCTATTTATCATTTCATAGTTTTTGCTGCTGTTTGCAATTGTGAATGAATTTTGGTAGCTCAATACTATGAGTAGTGTTGTTCTTGTTCATATCGGCACTTGAAGTTTACAGTGTCCTTTTGAGGAAGATAACACTTATGTATATATTGCCAATTTGATTGCATTCCAGAACTGGTCTGTGTTTTTGTTTTTGGTTAATACCAGTTATCTTAATACATTTGATATAAAAGGAAATGACAACTTCATCCCTTAAGACTTAGGCTTCTTTTGGGATCGAGTCTGGAGCTGTTCTTCAAAAGTACATTTTGACTTTCTTTTATTACACAAATTTTTCTTTGCATAGCTTTTGGTAAACCTAGTCATGGGAGAAGCTATAGCTAGAGATCTGTTGGTATCTGCAGTGGGTAATTTTATGCTTGCTATTTAGAAAAAAAAAAAAAAAAATTGACTTGAGATATTCTTTTGTAATGAGAAGGATCAAGAAGAGGCAGTATCTTTCAAGAAGCTATTGTCTAGCTTCCCTAGTGATTGCAGAGCTGCAGCAACTGTGAATGACATTTCTCCTCATTTGTGCTTCATATGCTTATTACATTTAGCTAATGAGCATGGCTTGAGTATTCTTGGGTGTGCCAACTTGGATGATCTCAGGATTCATCTCCCTAGCAATGATTTAAGAGTTGATGAAGGGATATAACCAAAAGAAAAAAAAAAGAAAAAGAAAAAGAAATTGAGCGCTACCTTTTTTTTTTTGTCCTTTTTGAAAATTGTGTATTATGAGTACTCTACAAGATTGTAAATCTGAGAAAAGAAACAAAAGAATGGTCCAGTTTTGTTGTAATGTGCCGACAAGATAAATTATCGTGTATTTGTACCAGAGACACTTCACACCAACACAACTGAGCTAACAGTTTATTATGAGTCTGCAATAGGAAGGAATAGTGCTCGATCCCGCGGGGACTTGCCGTGTTCCGCGCCAAAATGGGAGAGGTGTTTTCAATAATTTAATGTCTTGCATCAAAAATTATATTAGGGGTGATGGGTTAAAATTCTAAAACTATGTTTAGCATGGAGTAAGGAACGGAACAGCGAATGAAATAGAATGGAATAAGGATTATAATTCCCATTCTTGCATTTAATTTGGATTATGGAATAAATGAAGATTAATAACTATTTTAAGTTGTTATTCTCAAATTTTATTTGATGAAATTAATGATTGTTAAATCAAAATGAAAATTTATTGTCAGACTATAAATGATATCAAAATTTAACTTAAAAGAAAAGGCACACTCTATTAAAAATATAATTCTTTTATTTTGATAAAATTTTAATTTTAATTAAATACCGAGTGTACAACCTGTTTCTCTAATCGATCCAGCAGTGCTTTTCATAATAAAAGTTGCAAGTGGAATAACAACGGGTTTATTTATGTAACAATTGGGTATTTGAATTGTTTTAAACGTGTTAGACCCCTCTCATTATCAATTCCGGACTTCTTTGCTGGAAGAGAAAGGGAGAGAGAAGAAAAGGGTGTTTTGGTGAAAAATTTTCGTCTTTAGTTTTTTTTTTTTTTTTTTTTTTTTAAACTCGTTGTTGTAGAGCTCACTCTCATGACAAATTCCGGAACTTCTTCTGCTGGAAGAGAAAGGGAGAGAGAAGGGTATTTTTGGTGAAAAATTTTCGTTCTTTATTATTTCTTATTTTTTTTTTTTATTATTGTAGTCTATGAAAGTTTTTTTTTTTTTTTTTTTTTTGTCTGAAAGTGCAAAATAGATGAAAGAGTACACGGTACAAAGGATTGAAAATATAAGGATATAATAATATATATTTTTAAAAAATATAAAGATTTTTTTTTTAGAAAAGATGGAGAAAAGATTTATAATTTCCAAATCTAATATTATATGAACAATGATAGAGGCTCACTCGTTTGGCGACACGGCACATATTCCATAAATGTGGTAGGTCACAGTTAGACTGTTGTATAGTAGAGTATACATGCAATGTGACAGAGCCGTAGCTACAATTTCTTTCACATGTTCTATAATTGTGGTAGGCCACGGCTAAAACCAATTTTTAGGTAGAGTCAATCAGTTATTACCTCAACTATAAATTTACACAATGAAATAAAGTTACATAAGGAATTTACGTTTCAATGTTATGATAAAGCGATATCAGGAGTTTGCTTTTTTTTTTTTTTTTTTTAATAAAGGAATTGCCTCTATATTTTAATGTTCATAATTCAAATTACTGTGCTACTAGGAAACGCTAATAATAATTATCATAATATAACATAATAATCTTTAACTCATGTATAATATATATAGAATTGTACAATAGAGAAGAACGATATAGTATCTAAATTTGAGATAAAACAAGTGGTTTGATGTACTGTAGGAATGTTTGAAAAGAAGGAATTTTCCTGCTCACTATACGCAATGGCCGGCTCTATTCAAACACGCCAAATTTTCTAGTTCACGAACTGAACGGGCTCACAATTTTTTAAATATTGAACTTAAAACCCGCCCATTGAACCTATGGTTTCGATTCGATTTGATTATCGAGCGGCGGTTCGATGAACCGACACGTCCAGTTCAATCGGTTTCCGCGATATCTCTTTTTTTTTTAAATCGATTTATGTACAGTGACTTCTTCGTACATATTTATGAGTTTTAAAAATATGGTAAATTTATTTTAATAAATTTTAAAAGCTATACTCATATAGGAATAAATTAATTAATTTTACAAAAATAAAAAATGAAATTATCACTATTTGTTTAAAATGTTATTGAATAAATAAATTATCACTTTATTTTGTTTAAATGTTATTAATTAAATAAATTATAAGAAAATTTTGAAAAATGCTTCAAAAGAATGTAATTTTAAACTTAGAAAGCAATTTAAAAGGGTAAAAATAAAGTTAAAAATAATATAAATTTAGACTAAATATTTCTCTCTTTTTTTGCCATTTTACCTTTTAGATTTTTAACTTTTAAAGTAAAGTGTATTTAAAAAAAAAAATTCTTAAGTAATGTATATCATGTAGTATAATATTATTGAGACTTTTAGAGATGAATAAAATAGGCCAAATGAATATCATTTTGAAAATAAAAATAGAAAATCTCTGGTTTGAACCGAACCGAAACCGCTGGTTAACCTCTAATTCCGGACTGATTCCGGTTCATATTTTAATATTCACGTGAACTTTAGTCTATCCTTGAACCGCCGGTTCTGATTTAAAATTTTAAACTGTCGATTTTGGTCCGATTCCAATTCGTCTACAATACAATTCGGTTTCAGTTCGAACCAAATCGGTGGCCACCCCTATGTCACTGTGAATGTCCTGTAACATTTAAAAAGATGAGAGATAATTCCTCTGGTAAAATTGTTAGCTAGTACTAAAAAAATTAAATTAAATCAATTATATATTTATTACATTTAAAGGGTAACAAATACCCTTCAGAAAAACTCCACATTCGTATATGTTTTTTTGGAAAATACCTTTCTTGTAATTACTTTTTTTTTTAAAACGCTATTTAAAAAAAAAAAAAAAGGCCCTGAAACTGAAAGGATGGACAATCCCTGTGTGAATCACGTGTGAGATATCTTATTTATAGCATAAAAGCAGAAATGCTGGATTTTTCATTTCAAACTTAAATGAAGATAAACAAGGATAAGATTTGTTGAGACGCAGAAAAGTCTGAATAGTCTATTTTATTTGGCTTTGCCCAAGATATTTTCAATGTCTGCTCCCTGTGGCTGTGGCTGTGGCTGTGGCTGTCGAGGGATAGCAGAGGAGCAGCTACATTTTTCAGGCCACAGAAATATTTCTTATTTCTTTTAAGGGACCACTTTTTATCTAACAATTCTGTGATTTATTTTACAGTGTCAGCGGCCTATGTGGCAAATCGAAATTTTGACTCTGTCAAAATGACCTAACTTTTGCAGTGCTGGCAGCTGATGTGGACATTCAAGAAAGCAAATTACTAAAACTCACTTGGTCCCACATGAAATTTTAAATGAAAAGATATTATTGTCCTTCTTAAAGTAAATTCATCCTCATTCCCTCGCTAAGCTCTTCCCCTCTCGAATTCCTGACCCATCTGTATCGCCATAAGTTTCTAAACAAAAACCATATCTTAGAACATAAATTTCTTTCATTTTCTCAGTATCCAAACATATATAAAACTATCAATTAACTTTTGATGTCTGAATAAAAAATTTATCAATTAAACTAAGAAAATACATGTCTATTCACGAATCACCCTATTAATTAAGTAAATAAAAAATGGCAAAGGTTAAAAAATTTTTAGATTTTCTTTCACTTTCTTGGCAACCAAACAGAGTGAAATTTTTAGGAATCAAAAGCAAGCTAATAAATCAACAAGAGACCCAACAAACTTTAGAATTTCTAAAATTGCAAAAGACATCAAAGGTCTATAATATTAAAAATAAATTTAATATAACGTAGATCTTATAGTTTATAGAAGTTGTTCAATAAGAATACACAATAAGTGGAAGCGTACCTTGATCAATAACAGTGGATCTATGTTATGAATTACCTCGTTGCAGCAATTCGATTCTCACCGTAACAACAGATCTATGTTTCTTCACTTTGGCCTTTTGTCCGTAAGTGCTCTCTTAATGGTCAGAGAATTATCAACAGCATAAAAGTTTTCTTTTCACGCTCTTTCAAACAACCTATCACCGTATGTGTTTGAGGTAGTCATCACCCTCTCTTAACTACGCTGTTGATTTCCTTAATCTCTTATAAGGCAGAAGAAGGGTATTAAAACCCTAACTGATCCTTATCCATTAGGCCCAATAACCATTATCTTGGGCCACCTTAATTAGAACCAGCTCTTTAATTACATGAGTCACATATAGATTATTAAATAATCTAACGATCTCCCACTTGGCCCATATGCATTTCTTAAATCTATTTAGAATTAAAATGATCGTATTATGACGGTCACAAGTCATTAATCGACATGATTCCTTCCATATATCACAGACTACCTCAATTCATAAAACTTTAATAGAGAAACTATTCAACAAACAATACATTGTCACAATCATTCAACAAACAATACATTGTCACAAATCAAAATATTATTATTATCTCACTCAAATATTATTGTATACATCTATAATGTGAATAACACATAAATAAGCAAAAACACATCTTTTAAAATTGAATTCCCGGAGTGTCACAATAATATAGTCAATATACCAAACGTATATATATATACAAATTTTAAAACATCTGCTAAACAAGGACTTATTTATAATGCCCATCCTATCAACATGGCTAAGTGAAGACTTTTGGGCGATAGCCTTAGTTAGTGGATCACTATCAGCAGATCAGTACCGGATATGCTCAATTGGGACCACTTTGTGTTTTTACACTTCTTCTTTCATAGATAGGTACTTTTAAATTCACGTGCTTTGCACCCTTGAGTACCTATCCATTCTTAGAGGAAGAAGACAGCTGGCAGAATTATTCACAGTAAATTTTAACGGTCCTAGCTTATACCTGTCGATAATGCCTTAGACCTGAGATAAAAGTTCCGCAAGCACAATGCATGAATAGTGGCCTCAAAGCATGCCACAAATTCAGTCCTCCACTATGGAAGTAAGCAAATGACAGACTTCTTTCCAACTTTTCCTGATTACTGCTCCTCCAGCTTAGGAGAAAACAAGTAGCCAAATGTAGACTTTCTCGAATCTACACACCCGGCATAGCTGAATGCCGAGTATCCCACCACTTCTTAAGATGGATGGACTACTTTCTATAAGTGAGTATATGATCCTTAGTGCCTTGTAAATACCTAAGTACTTTCTTTGCAACTTTCCAATGGTCCATCCTGGGATTACTTTCATATCGCCCTAACATTCCTACTGCGAAACTAATATCCGGTCAAGTACATGTTTGAACATACATTAAGCTCCGAACCACTGACGCATATGGAATAGACTCCATCTCTTTACGTTCCAAATTATTCTTAGGACATTGCATTTCGCTGAACCTATCTCCTTTCCGAATTGGAACTATTCCTACGAAGCATTTTTCCATTCTGAATTTCTCTAATAACTTATCAATGTGAGTTCTTTGAGACAATCCTAATAGTCCTTGTGATCTATCACGGAATATTTCTATCCTTATCACAAAGGATGCCTCTCCCATATCCTTCATTTCAAAGTTCTTAGAGAGAAAACCCTTTACATCATGCAACAACCCAACATCATTCGCAGCAAGAAGAATGTCATCAACATATAGGACTAACATGTCATCAACATATAGGACTAACATGATGAGCTTGCTCCCACTAACCTTCATATAAATACACCGATTAACAGCGTTTTCTATAAAACCATATGAAGTGATGGTATTAGTGAACTTAAGATACCATTGACAGGAAGCTTACTTCAGTTCATATATTGACTTCTTTAACTTACACACCAAATTTTTCTTTTCTGTGACCACAAACCCCTCTGGTTGGTCCATATATACTTCTTCCTCTAAGTCATAATTAAGAAAGGCTATCTTTATATCCATTTGATGAAGCTCTAGATCATAATGAGCCACCAAAGCCAAAATAATTCTTAAAGAGTCCTTTTTGGAAACTGGAGAAAATGTCTCTTTATAATGTCCGTCCTTCTGAGTGTTAAACCTTTAGTCAATAAATCTGGCCTTATATTTTCATGTTTGGCCCTTAGAGTCCTGTTTGGTCTGAAAATCATTTAAACCCATCTTTGTTTGAACCCTCAGGCAACTCGACTAATCCCTGACTTGATTATCCACTCATTTGATTGCATTTCTTTTACTTCAATGGGCATTAAACCACTTTTCAGAATTATCACATTCCCATGGCTTTCTGGAAAGAAGACCTAGAATCCTTATCAAATGGCTCAATTCACATTCGTGCTCAATGTAATAAACCACAAAACCCACTTAGAAATAGCTTAGCATTTCTTGCCTTTTGTGACCTCCGTAATGCTATTTCTTGTGAACTTGTGAAACCACTTGATCATTTGTGAATTGTTCATTATTTACTGGTTCATCATTTATATGGTCATTTTGTGGGTTTGGAATGTTGTTTTGTTGTTGAACCACGTTGTTAAACCGTGATACAAAAAGTGGAACAACAACCGAAGAAGAGACATTAGAAAAATCCACCTGAGTTGGATTTTCAATCTGAATCTCTTGCACATTCACTTTATGTGGTTCATTGCTCCTACTAATTTGGCCATTTTCAATACATCGAGCATTATTAGACTCTACAATTCTCGTACTATGGTTAGGACAATAAAATCTGTACCCTTTTGATTTTTCAGGATATCCTATGAAAAATCCACTAACCGTTCTAGCGTCAAGCTTCTTTTCGTCAAGCTTCTTTTTATAAGCTTCTTTTTATGTGGATTATATATCCTGACTTCTGCTGGGCAACCCCAAACATGAAGATGTCTTAAACTAGGTTTCCTTCCCATCCATAGTTCATAAGGAGTCTTAGGAACTGCCTTGCTAGGAACCCTATTAAGTAAGTATGCAGCAGTCTTTAATGCATGCATCCATAATGATAAAGATATAGTACAATTATTTAGCATACTCCTAACCATTTCTATAAGAGTACGATTTCGCCTTTAAGCTACACCATTCTGTTGAGGTGTACTCGGCATTGTGTATTGTGTACAAATGCCACGACTTTCAAGTATCTTTGCAAATGGACCTGGACATTGTCCATTTTCATTAAATTTACCATAATATTCACCACCTTTATTAGATCTCACCACTTTAACTTTTCAATTTAACTGCCTCTCTACCTCATTAATGAATATCTCAAGGATATCCACTGATTGAGACTTTTCATGAGCAAATATACATAATCGTACCGTGAGAAAATCATCGATAAAGGTAATAAAATATTTTTCACCACTCCAAGAGGAACATCAAAAGGACCACATATATCAGTGTGTATAAGTTCAAGCAATTCACTGCTTCTTGTGGCTGGATTTTTTAATGTGTGCCTAGTTTGCTTACCTTTGATGCAATCTATACACATGTCCCAGTCAGTAAGTCCAATTGAGGTAAGATTTCACCTTTTACTAAACTCAAAATCCTTTCTTTGGATATGTGACCTAACCTTTGATGCCATAAGAAAGCAGAACATTCATTATGTGCATTACGTTTATTACCTATATTGTGTTCATGTGGCATTAACGTTTATTACCTATATTGTGTTCATCATTAAACATGGATTCAAAAAAATTAAGCATCAAGATTTAAAACGTACAACCATCAATCCAAAGTACTAAAGAACCATAATAGTACTTTATGTTTATATAATGAAAAAAGACACTATTACAAATCTTAAAACTTGAAACCAACATTGATCCAACCTCCGTACAGAAACTAAATTTTCTAGCACATTCAATGAATATAGAGATACTTTTCAAGATCCAGATAACAACCGTGTCCAGGATCCAAATCTATAAGTCTCAGATTCTTCTATTCGTGCCTTCATTCTGTTTTCCCAAATGTATAGGAACTTTTTCAAAAGTTTCATTTATGGGTTGGGATCGTAAGGAATCCCTGTATCATATGAGATATATGAAAGTAGTTACACCATAATCTAACCAAATCTAACCACCAGGTATTATTAGGCATTTCAATAAGATTTGATTCAAAACATACTGAAACATAAAGTATACCTTTCTTTTCAAACCAAATCTTCCTTTTAGGACAGTCCTTTTTGAAGTGACCATTCTTCCTACAGAAGTAGCACTTCAACTCCTTACGGATTTCGCCCTCATTAACCTTCATTAGGGCATTGTCCCTTTTCTTATCTCTCTTCCCTGATTTATTGTTGCTGCTACTAGCTCCATTATGAAATGTGAGATTGATAGAGTGTTCCTTCAATTTCTTTAATCTCCCTTTCTCTTAATTTCTTTAATCTCCCTTTCTCTTGTATTAACATGGCCTTGATTTTTGAATGTTCCATTTTTCCTTGAGGGTGTTGTAATTCACCTGGAACTGACCAAACTCAAGAGCAAGTGAGCTAATAATAAATTGAACTAAAAAATGATTCACTCACATCAATTCCCATTGATTTCAGTTTGACTGCCAAATTCTGCATGCCAGTCACATGATCATGAATCGATTATGACCAATCGAACTCCTTGGTCGTTAGCTCACTCATCAAGAATCCTACAATGGACTTGTCAACTATTTCCGATTGGGAGTATTCCTTAATTTTCAGCATGTACTCTCTAGCATTGTCTGTTCTAGGCATTGATGGCTTAACATTTTCAGCTATTGTCATCCTCATTCTCATTAAGTTCAAACTCAGCCTGTCTAATACTCGCCAAGCCTATAATGGGGATTTGTCAGCTTCAGTGCTGGTCTCTGTAATGGCTGCTGGGCTTTTCAGAGGACTTAATGCCAAAATTCCAAGTCCAGAACTCTTAACTGATAATGATTGTTCGGACCAATCAGCATAGTTCAATCATTGACCTGAATCAACCCAGTGCCTCACTAAAGCAACATGTTTAAAAAGGAAAGCGTGCAAACATCTATAACATATACGCACACGTTAATGCTTTGAGTAAACATTAAAAACTGGATTCAAACAAAATAACAACCTTAATTATGCACTAGATTCACCTTGGGTAATACTTTAAATGCCATAGCTTTAACAAATAATGATTGCCAAGAAAAAAAAAAAACTTTAACAGACTTTCATTGATGTGGAAGCAACTTGCGAACCTTTATAATGCAAGTCAGACGAGAAGCGACGGCCCGTGCTTCACTACAGGGCACGCCCCGTGGTTCTCTCTTGGAAGTCAGGCCCCCCCCCCCCCCCCCCCCCCCACCCCCCCCCCCCCCCCCCCCACCCCCCCCCCCCCCCCCCCCCCCTCCCCCCCCCCCCCCCCCCCCCCCCCCCCCCCCCCCCCCCCCCCCCCCCCCGCCCCCCCCCCCCCCCCCCCCCAACACCCGCCCCCCCCCCCCCCCCCCCCCCCCCCCCCCCCCCCCCCCCCCCCCCCCCCCCCCCCCCCCCCCTCGCCTGTGCTACCATTACAGGCACCATTCCGCGTGCATCTTCCTCTGGAAGTCAAGGCACGCCAATGCTACATCTACAGCACCGCCCGTGCTCTTTATGGAATCCAATACTTTTTTTTTTAACCTATTCAATACATGCTCCATACAATTATGCATGTTATCTTTGGATATACGATTCATATTAATAAACCAATGATAAGTCCTTTTAATGCCATTTGATTATAATTTAATGGTCTACCTGGGCTAACCTAATAAATTATAATCGAATGATGTCAATGTTCAATTTTTAACTTGTTCATGTCATTTTAAGGCATTCACACAAACATGAACAACTTTGAAAGCCTGGCATATCCAATGTCTAAACTAATCCAAACAAGGCCACTTTGACATGGACTAATAAGTTTTTCCCATCTCATTAAACATTTGATTTATGCAAAACTTTTTATTTGAGATTTGAATTAAGATTTTCAAAACATTTAACGACATAACACAATAAGACTGTCATAACCTTTCTCTTATTATAATTAATAGCCAAAATAATTTAATAAAAGCATTAAAGAAAACAGGAACATTTTTTCAAATTTCTATAATTTTGGCTTTGTGCTATACCAGATTAATCAACTTACACAATACGAAATTTAATTTTCATTAATTAAGCCAAACAAAACAAATTTTATCAAACAAATTCTAGAACAGGTACAAAGTGCTTCTGATACCCAAACATGTGAAATTAATACTTTAATATAGGTTCTAGAATCCTATGTTCATAGAATTTTGTTTGTACCCAGGAATATTACAATAATTCGGAAAGTGACCTTTAGATCCACAACAGCCTGATACCACATGTTGAATAAACTTTAATATAGTCTAGATCTATTGTTCATAGAATTTGTTTGACAGGAATATACAATAATCGGAAGTGTACCTTGATCCACAACAGCAGATCTATGTTATGGATTACCTCGTTGCGGCAATTCGGTTCTTACCGTAATAGCAGATCTATATTTCTTTGCTCTGGCCTTTTGTCCGTAAGTTTTGTCTTAATGGTCAGAGAATTATCAACAGCTACGGGAGTTTCTTTTCATAGAGTTTTCTTTCACACTCTCTCAAACAACCTATCACTGTATGTGTTTGAGGTAGCCATCACCCTCTCTTAACCTACGCTGTTGATTTCCTTAATGTCTTATAAGGCAGAGGAACAGTATTAAAATCCTAATTGGTCCTTACCCATTAGGCTCAATAACCATTATCTTAGACCATCTTAATTCGAACTATCCATTTAATTATATGATCCACATATAGATTATTAAATAATCTAGTAGTAGAGAGGCAGTTGAAGTGTTAGTGGAAGGTAGGTAGAAAGACGAGATTTAGGGCGCGAGCGAGAGGAAGGAGATGAATTAGGATTGTATTGATTCATCTGCAACATTTATTGAAGGGCAAAATTGGGATTTTCAGCATATCTATGTGGACTTCGTGTCCCACTGATGTGGTAGCATTTTAGTCCATATCGGTTGCCAGCGATGCAATTTTGGACCCCACTTCATCACTGTCAAAAATCAGGTCGAGCGAATCAGCCTTTAAAACTCAATTGCAAATTTAAAAAATTTAACAGTCGTGTCATAATTTTATTACACCGAAATAGAAAAATATACAAAATTTAAAAACTAAATATATCATTATGTCTATTTAAAATGATTAAAATATTATATTTAATATTTGAGATCAATTTAACCTTTGATTCTTTAATATAATTATAATGTGAGAATTCCGGACACTTATTAAAATTATAGTTAAAATTAGAACACACAATTTATTTAAAGGTTAACTAAATATGAATAGATGAAAATGATATCTGAAATACCGGATCTTTGTCTTTACCTTTAGGGATAAAGCCAAAATTTACAATCAAAGGCGGAAACTTTTGATATTTTTCCATAAGAATTAAAATGACTTACGGTGCAGAAGCAAATTCTAATAAATTAGCTAATTAATATGAAATATAATATAATTTATATTAATAAAAATTATAAAATAAAATAAAATTATAGTTATTCTCTACTTGTCTTCATACCATATTATTATCAATTTTATAAAAAATATCTTTCTTAATATAATTTATCAAGCTTGTTTTATAATTGAATAAAAATTCTTAAAAAAAAAAAGAATTAAGCAGACGAATTAATCTTATACATTTATATTTACTTTTTACTAATCAAATAACATTCCTACATTGAATAAAAATATAATAAATAATTAGAAGCTTATTTTTCATAATTGTGTTAAATATCTTTAAAAAAAGAATTAATCAAGCAACTAATTAATTCGAATGAGATTGATATTGACATGAGTTATTAGAAAGATTTAATGAAATTTGCTAAATAATTATTAATAAATTAATTAATAGCCAAGTAAAAATTTTATATGAAAATGAAATGAATTAATTAAAGAGAGAAATTCAAGAACTTAAGAAAAATAACAGTAAACAAAAAAGAAGTCGCAAACCTGTAATTAGAAAATGAAAAGTTAATTGCAAAACTAAGTACAAAGTTATCTATTAAATAAACTTTCACCATTCTCTTATACACAAGTGTTAAGAAATGAAATGATTTGGAACTTGTTTTGTTCCATATGAGTGTCTCTTCCCGATTTTATGTGGTCCATACCACACTTTTTTTTATTTATTAAAATATTATCACTCCAATCCAACTTCGTGCTACCCATCTTTATTATTGCATTATTGCACTCATAAAACACTTACAAATTCTTTTTTTTTTAAACAAAAATCACATATATATTCATAAAGATCCAGTTACTCTACCACAGTCACCATGGCCACCGTTATGACCAAAATGATGAACGTCCCTCCAGGAACGTCCCCCTCCTTCCCCTCCTCCTCCTCTTCCTTTTCACCGCCACAAACAATCTCCACTCAATCTTCGCCGTCTCCTTCGCTCCCTCTCCGTAAAATTCCTGGCTCCTACGGTTGGCCATTGCTCGGACCAATCTCAGACCGGCTAGACTACTCCTGGTTTCAGGGACCGGAAACTTTCTTCAAAAAACGGATTGAAAAGTACAAGTCGACGGTTTTCCGTACAAATGTGCCGCCAACATTTCCTTTCTTCACCGATGTGAATCCGAACGTTGTGGCGGTTCTCGATTGCAAGTCTTTTTCTCATCTTTTTGATATGGAGGTTGTGGAGAAGAAAAATGTGCTGGTCGGCGATTTCATGCCGAGTCTTAAGTTCACCGGTAATATTAGAACCTCCGTTTATCTTGACCCCTCCGAGCCAGAGCACGGCAAGGTATGGATCAAACTATACATTCTCTGTTGATCTCTTATTCTTATTTAAAGCTTTCCCGTTTGCATTATTTTTCAAATCCATGATTTTTTTTTTATTTTATATATATATAATTCTATTGAAATGAGACGTCTTAGTGTAGCAGTGAAATTGAAATAATTTAAGGTTGTTTTTCTTATCAAGAAATATTTTATTTCCGATTTTACAAAGAAAAAAATTAATTAGTGAAAAAATATTAATTAAAGAAAAAACTACTGCTGTTACAAAAGTAAAATAACTTTTTTTTTTTTTTTTTTTTTCCGATTTTACAAAGAAAAAAATTGATTAGTGGAAAAAATATTAATTAAAGAAAAAAACTACTGCTGTTACAAAGTAAATTAAACTTTTTTTTTTTTTTTTGCTGTGAAGGGGAGAAACACCAATTTCTAAACTTTTGACGAAAGATTATATGTAAAAAAAAAAAAAAAAAAAATCTGAAATATCATTACTTAATTTGATTTAAAAAAAAAAAAAAAAATCTGAAATACATACTTATTTGATCTACCACCAGGTGAACATCACAATTTAACATTTTATAAATTTCTTATTCATATATAATAATAAATATTTTAAAAATATGAAATATTTTGATAGTATTTGTATATTAATATTTTTTTGGTAGGATTAATTAATTTAATATTGAAACCAAAATAAGAGAAATATTTTTTAGTATATATATATATATATCTCGAGGAATATTGTTTCATCACGTCTTTAAAAACATAATATTTGAGAAATAGTTAAATTTCTCAAAAAAATAAGTTAGTGTGGTTGCAATCTCAAACTCATGTCACTACAATTCACTTTCGATCATTTGTATAATTTACATACTAGTATTAGTTTTTTTTTTTTAAAGAGTAAAAAATATTCATTCAGTCAAGAAAAAAATCCCGAAGACAATCAGGGATACTGTTTTAAATCTATGTACAAGCAAAATGATAAGATTCTCTAATAAGAATATAAGCGTTCATATTCATCTGTCAACGGAATCAAATGATCTTAAAAATTTTGCTTAGTGTCCAAAATGGACTTACAATCCCAGATAACAATACCAAATAAAATAAATCTAATGATTTAGACTTTAAAGCACTGAAAACTAAAAGAGAATCAACATGAATGAATCCATATCCGTCCCAAAAGTCAAGGATGTGGACCAGATATTTAAATATCATTTTATGAAAACATTTAAAAAATTTATTTGAATAAGTAATCTTTCAAATAATTTAAAATTTAAAATTCGCGTTAAGCATAAAATTATAAAAAATACGAATATAATATTCAATTTTGAATATTTCATCTTGTTTTAGTGTAGTTAGATCATCATATCCTATAAAATATATCAAATATATAAAGACATATAAGGGTGTAGTTAATTATTATTATATGAACTCAACCATTTTTGGCCTCTACCTTCAATCCAAAAATTACTGTTGGCCGGTTTCCAGTGGCAGACTGTAAAGCAAGTCCGTTCTTGACCTTTCGTGGAGGAAAGGACAAAAGTGTAGTTTATTTATTTATTTATTTTGAGGGGAAGATAATTAGGTTTAAGAGGGAAGGATTTCTCTCTCAAGTGGCAACCAAAAAAATAATAATAATAAATAAAAAAGTTAAATGTATTAAGGATAAAATTGATATTTAAGATTATTTAACAGAAAGTCTTAATGGAAAGATAGAACAGTCAGGTGAAATTAAAACAAAGTGATTATTATTAATAATTTTTAAAATTCCAAGTTTGTGATTAGTAAATTTCATTATCATATATATAACTTTTTAATTAAATGATACGCCTTTATATATTTGACACTCAACCAGCATGCTTATATATGAAAGTAAATAACATGCTGGTTGAGTTTACCTGTAAGGGTGTAAATATATAGAAAGACATGTTAATTATTTATATATAAAGACATATTTGATATTATATATAAATAAAATATTAAATATATAAAGACAAATGAATATATGAAACTCAACCAGCATCATAAGTAACATATCCTAATAAAATAATTAACATGCTGGTTGAATTTTATATATTAGAAAATATTAATTCAGATACTAAGAGCAGACTCTTTAAACGAAAAAAACATAATTAATGATAAAAGCTAAGAGAGTCTTTTCTTCACCCTTCGTAGGGACAAAAAAAAAAGTAGAGGGATGGGTACCTGGATTTCCTTAGCTATAACTATAGTTGAAAACCGAAAGGAAACTATGGAACAGAAAGTGATGTCAAATCAAAAGTTTTGAACGATAATTTGCTGTTTTGACGGTGCCTAGCTGTTTTAAAAACCATTAATTGTTAGTTTTTTTTAAATATTTTTTTATAAAACGCTAAAAATTAATTGTTACGTAAATTAATTTTATATAAAATACTATTATAATTTATAAAAATAATTTTTCAAATAATGTTTAACACGATAAAAATTATTTAAAAATTAATGTGAACGCAGCCATGAAAGTCCAACTGCGAGAAGCAAAGAGGTACACTAGCCGAGTGTAGACATGTGCCCACCCTCAAATAAAAGTTGATTGTGTTATTTGTTTTTGTTATCTTGTTTTTGTCATCTTCCTTTCTTCACTTCTAGGATTAAATGATACCATAATGACTTATGAGTGTCGTTTCCTCTCTAAAATCTAACAAGTAACGGTGTCAGAAATTAAAATTATGGATTTAAAAATATTTCAAGTGTTAAGGTGGAAAAGATTAAAAAATTTACTATTTTAAAAAGTAAAATAAGAAAATTTTAAATTTTATAAAATCCTTAAAAAAAATTTTGGTTAGCGGGTTGAGGGCCACCGACGGCTCCCCCTCACTCCGTCAATGAGAGCGACGCGGTCTCAAATTATTAAATCAACTCACAATTCAATAACATAAATTTTTATTTTACATAGTGTTTAAAATTAAAATTTTATAATTTCAAAAAATAATCATATTAAAATTTTAATATTTTAAAATATATAAACCCTAATTAAATGTTTCTTTTACGTATTCATATTTAGCTAAATACGTCTTTATGTTTTTGTTTTCCAACAAAGATCAGACCATATTCATATTCTTTTTTTCATAATTTTTCTCTTGTCAACTTAACCTTCACTAATCTCTCTATCATTTTTTTAATTAATTGGTCTCTTTCTTTTTAATTTACATATTAAACATATCAATTTAAATTTTTTTCTTTTATTTTATGAATGATTATCTTTCAATTAGTCATTACATAGATTATTCAATAATAAAAAATTATAAGTATGAATTTTACTATATAAGGTTGGGAAATAAAATTTAAGAAAAATTGTTGATCAATATATTTGAAAATTGAATAACATTTTTTTAGCGTTCAAAATATCAAACCAATTTAAAATTTGTAATTTCTAAATTAAAAGGTAGACAAATAAAATTTATTGTATTAAATTTGAGAATAAATTTGTCAATCCTGACTAAATTTTTTGGCTCTGTCCTATCTAGTAGACGTGAGCATTTTTAACGAATGGAATCTTTGATATCTCCAAAAGATCCACTTCCATGAGTTTGCACGTCGTGTCATGTCTTTCCTGAAACCCTGTCACATCCTCAATGTTCTATCCCACCCAATACTTTATTGGGTGGGAAGTGTTACATCCATCTCCAAATTCAATAGGATCATGTACACCTATTATCCAATATTTTGAGAACTAACCCATGGAGGCAGGAATTATTGAATCAAAAGATTCAAAATGGTTGAACCATATTTTTATATATGTTTTTATAAGTAAAAATATAGAATTTATAAATATTAAATAAATTTTATAAAAGGTCTATAAATACCAAATAATTTTTTAAGACATAATATGAAATGTCATTAATAAATTTTTTTCAATAAATATATAAGCACGAGATTATGTATTTAATTATTAAAATTTAAACCTGCAACTCCATGCAACAAGGATTCTAATACAATTATTTAAATTTGACTCCATGATAGCTTAAGAAATATACTATAATAATAAGCATAAAATATAATGAATAAATAATAAATATGGGTAGCACACTGGAAAATGTGACGTGAGATTTCTGAATTAATTGACATTACTAATGAGCATGAACTGAGAGCATATTATACATGCGTTATTCTTTTTTATTTTTTTCCTTTTAATTTTTCTTTTTAATTTAATTTTATCTTCAATCAAACTTATCAAATTATCCAAATTTTATTAATAGCAATTTACTGATTTGATTGAATGTACATAGAAATATGTATAGGAAGACGTGCATACAAATACCACGATAATAGAAATAGAAATCGTCGATTTTAAGTATTTAATTCAGATCCAACCACAGGTTAAACATGTCAGACCAATCAGATCCAACCACAGGTTAAACATGTCAGACCGGCCGATTTAGTTTAGTTGCTATTATCTGCAGATATTATAGATATCCATTATTTCCGGATATCTATTTACTCACATACCCACATTGTTTAAAAATTAAATTATATTAAATTAAAAATAAAATAAAAAAATAAAAATATTCATCCAAATGATTTGTATAATACATAAAAAATATAAAAATAAATTAATACATAATTAGATATTCAAACAATGATAAATTAATGCTCTTTTTATTATAATGTTTCATTCAAGATAATACAACAGTAGACTCTCTCACTGCAATTACAACAAACATCAATTAATAAAATAATTAAAAGACTCATATAGAATAATTAATGGTCTCTTCTATGGGTGGAAATACATGTATTGGGAGGGGGTGCAGTTGCCCCCTCTTCTACAAAAAAAAAAAAAAAAAAATCTTCTATGGGTGGAAAATACATGTTATTGGAGGGGGTGCAGTTGCCCCCCTCTTCTACAAAAAAAAAAAAAAAAAAAAACTTTTGAAAAAAAAAAAAAAAAAAAAACTTTTGATTTTTACATTAATATGTCTCAAACTCCAAACCATCTAGTCATTTTGGCATCCTCTCAACCACTTTGCACCCTTAATTTTTGTACAATCTTCAGCTAACTAGATTCTATGTGATTTTACTTCCTAATTTTTTATTTTAGCTCCGCTCCTGGTCTCTTTTGATGTTTTTATAAAACATGTGGAGAGTGAGATGTCTCGAATTTAAGTCTTTTCTATTATAGAAATTATCACTAAGCTGGTAAATGTTATTTAAAAAAAAAAGGGTTATCTTTATTTTATAGTTCATAATATTACTCCAGTCCATTGGACCTCCCAAGTATAAAAAAAAGGAACTCATATAACATCAATAAACATAAAAATATTATTACCTGAATACTCTAAATCACTATTATCATCATCATTATTTTTACTTATTATATGAAATTCAAATTTAAATCAAATACTAGCTATTCCTCCTCAAGCAAGACAGATTTTGGATGCTAATGTGGTAGGGGTTTGTGGCCTGGGTTGCTGTCTAATGGCTTAATACTCTTCTGTTTATTCAAAAAAATTAAATCAAATACTAGAAATTGAATTTTAAATTTTAAAAATTTAAAAATTTCACCAATTTAAATATATGAAACTACGATGAAGTTGTTTGCATAGCACCACATTAAAATAAAAATCAAGTTGTTATTTATATAAATATGGGAAAAAAATAAATTGGTCCCTAAGTTATAATCAAATTAACGTATAAAAACCTCTATTTTCAAAAACTAATTATGAGATTTTTAAATTATGATTCTATTAACACTTTGGTCATTCCTTCGAAAATAGAAAGACCAAAGTGTTAATGGAAATCATAAGGAGATGATCAAAATGTTAGTGAAAGTCGCAAGTTAAGGATCTTATAGTTGATTTATTTATAACTTAGAAATCAATTTGTCAGTCAGCTGACAATTAAAAGAAACTATTTTGAAAGATAGGGCAACGTGTTAACAGAATCATAATTTTTTTTTTTTAGTCAACAATCATTGGTTTTGTACTAGTTTTTGAAAATAGAAGTTCTCATGAGTTAATTTGACTATAATTTAGGATAAATTTATTTTTTTCCTTAATAATATTTTATTGCAAGTACCTTAATTTATTAAAAATTTTATACTATAATTTAAAAAATAATAAATTCTCAAACATATTGATGTTTGAATTTCGGGTTTGGGTTTTACTCTTCCCAAAAGTTCGGATCACGTTTGGATTTTAATAGCAATACCTATATCCTACTCACACCCAAAATAAAACTTTAGGGTTTTAGCCAAATCCAGTCAAAATCATAACATTTGGAATTGACAGGGTTTGAGTCAAGTGCATACCCATCAAGTCGGGTTGATTTGTCATTTCTATATACTCTTGTAGCAAGAGGTGAGTATTAGCTGAAACTAACCGAAAAATTAAATGGATATGACTGATTTGATTTAAGTTTTGTACGATTCAATTTTTTTTATTCGTTTGAGGCCTATTAGGCTGAAATCGCATGATAGGCTACACAACGTAGGATAGCTCTTCCATTAGTTTATCAAATTGGTGAAATTCTTATCAAATTAAAGAAATCTCTTATGGTCAGGAGAAATCAAATTCAAAACCTTCCATTCCTAGTAAGAAGATCAATGAAACTACATCTATTGGCCGTAAGTTTTAGTTTTTGGTAGATATGATTAGGGGTGTACAAAACCACTGATCCGATTGAACCGAAAACTGAAGTGACCATTTCGATCCGGTTAGCTACTTAAGGGAGGTTTGGTTTATTGATTTAGTCAGATTAATCAAATTCAATATCTGATTCGAGTTGGTTTCATAGAAATTTGTTGGTTTGACTTAAAATCGAATTGACATGGCAAAAACTGACCTAACCTATTAGTTCGATTCGAGTCGATTTAGTTCAAACTGTTGTCCAGAAACTTCAGTTTCAATTTTTTTGTTCTTGATTCGGCTCGGTTTAAATCGAACCTATCATTTGTTCACCTTTAGGTATGGTTGAACCAAAATTTTTTCCATCCAAAATAGTTGAATTAAGACGAGTAACCAAATTGAATTGATTCAGTTATCTAGCTTCTTCGTATTTCAGTTTTTAGATTGATTCAATTCGGTTCAAAACTGAATCAACCCATAGACACCTCACTCCCAGCAAGTCCATATGTTTATATATTTAGGTCCCAAATCTAAAGTAAAGAGTCTGAATCTGAAACTGAAAAAAAAAAAAAAAAAAAAAGTCTGAATCTGAAACTGAAAAAAAAAAACAAAAAAAAGAAAACAGAAAAAAAAAAAAAAAAAAAAAAAAGAAAAAGAAAAAAAAGCTATGCCGAATTGGGCTCAAATTCAAAATGATGCTTTCTGTATTTTTTTTCCTCCTAATTTGGTTTAGATAGATCTTTATATTTTATTAATTTTAATTATTTTAATTTGATTTATTTTTTTATGAAAAAGAAAAATCAACTGAATCAAAATATATAATTAATTTTTATATATTAAAATAGTTGGTTCTCTCATTGCTGCGGCGCAGCATGACAAGTTAACGCAATAAGACCGCCATTTAGTGCATTAAAATCATTAAATCGTAGTTTTTATAATTGTTATGTTAAACCACCGATTTAAATACTCAATTCTAACACTTTCATAAAATAAAAAACTGTATTCTAATTGCACGTAAAGTCATAGCCTAATAGTAAATATACATATGGTACGATAATAGATAACTATGGAATCTCCCTTCTCACTCAAAAAAACTATTCAATTTTAATTCAAATAAATATTTATCTAAATAAATATAAAAATTGTATGAAACTTATTATTCATGTCAATGACGCACTTAATCAACAATCATCTGAAAGTATATATTAAAATTTGAATTACAAGTTTGCAATGCATTTTTACAGGTAAAACGCTTTGCCATGGACGTCTTGAAACGAAGCTCTAAGGTATGGCTAACCGAGCTTCTAACCAACCTTGATACGCTTTGGGATACCGTGGACAAGGAAATATCAGAAAAAGGCAAAGCAAGTTACCTATTCCCTCTTCAGCAATGCATTTTCAAGTTCCTAAGCAAATCCCTTGCCGGGGCGGACCCAGCAAAATCGCCGGAAATTGAGAAGTCCGGCTATGCCATGCTGGATCGGTGGCTGGTCGTCCAACTCCTCCCCACCGTCCCCATCACTGCCTTCCAGCCTCTAACCGAAATCTTTCTCCACTCTTTTACCTACCCTTTTTTCCTTGTTAGTGGAGATTACAAGAAGTTAACAGAATTCATCAAAAAAGAAGGTATCTTCACTGACTCACTTTTTTCTTTTGAGTAAATTACGGAAATAAATATTCAAATTAGCTTAATTAATACATGGGATAATCATACGTTAGTTTTTAAAATTTGATGGTTTTTCTGTTATCACGTCTACAATTATTTTTTATCAATAAGTGTTTCTCTTCTTCTTTAAACAGAAATCTTAAAAATTTCTTTCCTTTTATATTATGAAAAAAAAAATTAATCAAAGGAAAAATTATAATCATGACCTTATGTTTTGCAAAAAAAAAAAAAAAAAAAAAAAAAAAAAAAAAAAACAAAAAATACTCATATCCACTTTATTTTTTAAAATTAAAAAAAAAAAAAAAAAAAAAAATACTATACCACTTTATTTTTAAAAATTAAAAAAAAAATTACTATACCCTTTATTTTTAAAAATAAATTGTCATATTCTAGTATTTGCAATCCATAATACTCTTGTACCCCTTCTGTCTACTTTTGCAATTTAAGATGTTAAATTACTGTGAAATGATATTAATGACCCTAATTAAAAGCTACAACTTGCAACTCTATTTCCGATCACCTCAGCTCCTTTCCATTCTTCTTTGGTGATCCACACTTTAAATAAGTTCTACATAATTTCTTTTTCCTTTCGATCATATTACCTGAGCTAATTTCTATTTCATCAAGCCGTTTATGAAAAGCTATAGTTAGGGTTTTGTATTTACATAGCTGCAACAACTTTCATTTTCAGCCAACATCAGTTGATTGTCGGCGGCAAAAAAAGACTAGCTCTTTGACCTGCTAAGCTAAACCCCTCACTCAATTTTTCTGTTTTTTCAAACCATTTCTCCAATGGAAAGGAAGAGCATAAGCTGTCGTTGTTTGTTGCAGCACCAATTACAGCCATAGTTCAATGAAACCAACCACTAATAAAAATTGATTCTTGACCTTTTCTTCCCTCTTCCACCATCAGATATGAGCTTATTTTACCCATATATATACATGAAGGAGAAGAGTTTAACATAAGGTTTGATATTTGAGAGTTGTAGCGTTCTTGAAACTGCAGGACTGCTAGAAGAGAAAGAGAGGGAGAAGAGTAGGATATTTTGGTGAAAAAAAATTTCTCTCTTTACACCGTTAGGTTTTCTTTTCACTTTTATTTTAAAATCGTAAATATTGGAAGGAAGGGCAAAATAGTGTAACAAACTAAAAATACGAGAGTAAATGGGTTTTTTTCTCAAAATGTAGGGTTACCGTTATAATTTTCCATTAATAAAAAATAAGAGATAAAATAGAATAATGATAATCTAGAAAAATGAATTGAATGAAAAGATAAGATAAAAATAATTTATGTTTTATATTTCGATAAAAATTCCATTAAATATACTTAATTACTAAATATTTAGGTCATGTTAGGTAATAGTTTTTGAGCTAGCTTTTAGCGTTTTGACAAAGTCAATTCTATCTCTATTAATTGTACAGTTTGGTAATATAGCTTTTAATAATTGAATGATCTTTTTATGAAATGTTACACTCTAACATCTAGAGTTTCACAGAAATTAATTAATTATTTTTTGATAATTATATCCATTATTTTTTCTCCTAATTCAGTTAATTAAATAGTTAATGTCGTTTTTTATTATTTTAAATTAAACAACTATTTTACTGAATACTTCTAATTTAAACTGTTATATAAACAACTAATAGCTAACAACTAACCGCTAATAGAACAACTAATAACTATTACAACTGCTAACAAATATTAAAACAATTAATATTATCGAATATGCCCTTATTCACAAAAAATGTGAGTGGTGGAGGTAGAGAAGTGGATGGTTGGGGAAGACAAAGACTTCGGGAGAGAATATAAAAAAATTAAAATGAAGAAAATTAATTTCTTATTCATACCAACAGAAATAGGATGTAATTGCGAACAAATCTCTACATTGGGGGTGCAATTGTCTAACTTTTAAAAATATTTTACAATTCAAGTAGCTTTGAAACAGACAACCTTATTAGGCCAAAATAATATTAGAAGAGTCTACTAGTCGGGCTATAAGAAATTAATAATTCTTCTTAACATTTAAGAAATCTACTATTAGCAATGAGAATGTCAAAGTAGCCCTATATTAGTAAGAAATTTTATTTTTAAAAATTAATTTCATGGTCCTGATGATTTATGACTTTCCAACTATATATTCTTCCTGTTAGATTTATGCATTTAAATTCACGATTTTGAATTATATTGGATTTATGGTGGAACAAATAAGAGAGAGCAAATTATAATTTGGGGGCTCATTGTATTTGATGGTTGAAAAAGAAAATTTATAGCTGAATTAAGGATATGATTGACATTTGTAATTTAATAGAAAAATCATATAGATGGATGACCATAAAATATAGAGATTTTGAAAATAGAAATAGAACTTCTGTGACTTATATTTCTTTTTTTCATAAATGCAATTAAAAAAATATGTAATTTATGTATTGTAAAATATGATAATGTAGTCAACTTCTATTTCTTTTGTTCAAATAGGTCAAGAAGTGATACGACGAGCTGAAACTGAGTTTGGACTGAGGGAAGAAGAAACGATTCACAACCTCCTCTTTGTACTCGGTTTCAATGCATATGGTGGCTTCTCCGTGTTCATACCTACTCTAATAAACGTAATAGCAAGCGACACTACTGGCTTACAAGAAAAACTACGTAAGGAAGCCAGAGAAAACGGCGGCTCGAGTTTAACGTTTGACTCAGTAAACGACATGCCGCTCATTCAATCTGTAGTTTATGAGACACTTAGACTCAACCCACCTGTTCCTCTCCAGTACGCAAGAGCTAGAAAAGACTTTAAACTGAGTTCACATGACTCGATGTTTGAGGTTAAAAAGGGTGAATTATTGTGTGGGTATCAAAAGTTGGCGATGCAAGATTCCAAGATTTTTGATGACCCAGAGAATTTTAAGCCGGATCGGTTCATGGGTTCGGGTAAGGAGTTATTGAATTACTTGTATTGGTCAAATGGACCACAGACCGGGTCACCCAGTGAGTCAAATAAACAGTGTGCTGCTAAGGATTATGTGACTCTCAGTGCAAGTTTGATTGTGGCCCACATGTTTAGAAGGTATGATTCTGTTACTGGTGATTCTTCTTCAATCACAGCCGTTCAAAAAGCTCGTACATGATGTTAATGTTAATGTTGTAATTTAGAATACATAAATAAGGACTGATTGTGTGTATGGCCACCGATAAGTCCACATTCTCTAGGTTTGGTCAGTAAGGACTTTAATTTTAAAACTCAGAATATTATTTAGTCCTTACATAAAATTCTGTCACATTTTAAGAGGCAAACCGTTCGCTCTTCCTAAATGTAATTACTATATAGTGCTCATAGTTTGGTGACATACACTACTATGCAAGGCTATGCGGTTTCAATTGTGATTTGGTTCTGGAAAAGAACTGAAACCAAAATCATAATTCTGTTCTTCTTACTTTTGATACCGAAACCATATGACTTAGAAATCAAAACTAGAATCGAATCGTAATTCGATTCAATTCTGGTTTGATTCTTCAATTCTTTATTTATGATTTATCGATTCTGGTTATAGTTTCAATTCTAGTTCTCCCGTTAAAAATTAATGCATTATTCTCCGTATTGATAGCATATTTATTTAAATTAAAAGAACTTTAATATTAAACTAGAATTACAATAGTTGATAATTATAATAATAGTATAAAATTACAATAAAATACTAAATCATCACTAATAATTGATAAGTATTAATAATTTTTTGTTTTAAATAATAAATATGAAAATTTTATAAATTAAAATCTATATGTGTTAAATAAGGTGACCTAGTTTTATTGTTGATTAACTTAAATTTAAGTACCAAAATTACGTAACTTTGATTACTAATAAGGATTAATTATTAATTACAATTATTAGTAATTACTCCCTCCGTATCATTTTGTTTACTTGTTAATCTTTTTTTAGATGTTTCAAAATGTTTGCAAGGTCTCTAAATTTATATATTTAAATAATTATTTTTTTCATAATAACTTTTATCATTGTTTATTAAATGAACGACTTTTATTAATATCTTAATATTTAATAATTATTTTTTTCCAATAATAATAATTATTTTTTTCATAATAACTTTTATCATTGTTTATTAAATGAACGACTTTTATTAATATCTTAATGAGTTAAGAGTAAAAAAGGGCAAAATAATTTTTATTCATTATGCGTGTTTTGTCAAACTATGCAAATAAAATGAGGCGAATGGAATATATTATTATTAATAATACATTATTCTTACTAAATATTAGAAAGACAATAATTATAATATTGCTAAAACTATTTGTTATAATAATATTAGATATAACACTAAGTACACATATAATTAGAAACGTTTATAAATTATAATGCTATTAAAATTTTAATTATAATTAGAATAGTTTTAATTATAGAATTCACAATAATAAGAATACAAACTATGACTAGAAAACTATAATTAAAACACTATTACAATACTAATGAATTTATATAATTAATTGATTATAATTTTAAATAAATATATAAAATGACACATATGGCTAATTAGTGTGTGTATTTATAAAATCACTCAATTTTTAATTTTGATATGCAATTTTTCTTCTATAAGCTTTTTTCTCAGATCAAATACGGTTTCAGTTCAGTTCCAATTTGGTTCTTAGTAAAAATCAAAACCATAAGTATAATGCATAATTTGGCTCATGAACTATCGTTATTTCTCTTAATGGTCCCTGAATTTTTCAAGGTTTTATGATAACCCTGAACTTCAAAATTCTTCAGTAACTATGCCTTGGCTACATTGAATAAGGAGGACTCGAACTAAATCACAAATTTGAGTGTGAGAGCTTATTGTCTAAGTCACGTCAATTGTCCACTGTTTGTTAAGCAACAATTAAATTTTGACTTGAAGAGAGAGAAATAGTTTTGTCCTCTCCCAATTATCTCCAAAATCGATCCCAAAGATACTATTAATCTCTCGCCTTTGCTTAACAAAATCAAATCCTCCAACTTGAATCAAGTTGAAAATGCGACATTTGTGAGCGATTAAGAAGCTTGCCAGAAATAGAAGAGATTGGGTCATTACACTTCAAATCTAGGTTGCTTACATGTATTGTCCCCTTACCCAATTCCAGAGTGCGACTGTGGATAAACTGATCGATTGAAGATATTATACATAGAATTAAATTCTGGATGTTGATTCTTTGGGTGTCGAGGATATGGGGTAAGTGGAGAGAAGTTTATTGTAATACATTATGAAATTGTGTGTTATTTAAACTGCATTTTACTTTTACTTTTGCAAAAACCCTTGTCCTATAATTTTTTTCAAAAGCATGATCTACAAATACCAGATCACATTCAACATGTGATTTGAGTTTACCGAGGAAAATAAAGATCAACGAAGAAGAGAGGAGGAAACAAAAGAGGTGGTTGAAGGTCCTGCACCATGTTATTGGCGTTGTGTTGTTGTTTGCACATTAAATGTTTGTTGCCTTATTAGATTAAGGCCATATTAGTGCATTATGTTTTGGGTTAGTTAGAACGAGGAAAATTACCTAAATTTGAATCTAAAATTTTTTATGAAAATATTAAGTTTGTTCTATTATTGGCAGTGATGGAACGAAGGACCGGGGGAATTAAGCCTGTGACCTCCGGAATTTTTTTTTTTTAATTTGCTTTATACAACGGTGAAAGTTTTTTTTTTTTTTTCTTCACTTTGGCTTTTAACCTTTGAAATGTTTTTTAGTCCATCCCTAATTTTAAGGTCTAGCTTGGGCTATAATCATTGGTATGTTTTTAGAAGAAGAGTGAATTATTTTTTCAAAATAGAATAATGTGTAGGAAATTAGAAAGTAGAATTGGACGAAACTATGATTTTGTTATTTTCACTAAATTATAATGGTTTAAAATACCAAAATAACTAAAACCACTAATTTATTATTATTATTTTTTTTTTTTTTTGAGTTTTTTGAGTAACTATTTGTATTTAGACTAACTTTTTAAAAACTTGTTTAAATTGTGAATTTAAATTTTGCGTCATCATATCTTATTTATCGTATGTCTGAATGAAGTTACACTGATTATGGTCTAACAATATGAAATTGATGGAAAATGTTGACAATGGACAAGTGAACATTAGTTTGATAAGACTAGAGAAATCGTGAGCTAGAAAGGAGCTAAATACATAGATTTAGCTATGTAATTTTCACAAAAAATTTTATACAACCTTCAATTTATGAAATTGCAATTATTAAAACTTCAACTTGATATATAAATATTTCAATTGAATTGAATATTTAAAATATGTGAAAATGATTATTTCAAAAATTATACCAACCACGTATCAAATTAATATTTTATATATAAAAACTTAAAATTCTAAAAATCATTAATAATATATAAAAGTGTGTAATATTATTAAAATTCTTAACTTAAATACATGATAAGTCTTCATAAAATTTAGGGTGCTATAAAATTTTTATAAAAAAAAAAAGACAATAAATTTATACATTTGACCCTACAGAGAGTAAGTAGGAAACAATCAATTGATCTCGACGAACAATAAGCAGAAAATGGCAGTTGGCAGAATTCACCGTACTGCTTAATAAAATTAGCTTTTCGATAGTTATTATTTGTTTTAGTAGCGTTTAATTATTAGCTGTTTTAATATTTTTTCATAAACCGTTAAACATTACACGAATTAATTTAACGATATCTTAATCTCTAAAAATTAATTAAAACACTATATTACTTATATATATTAAAAATAGCAAAAATGGCGTTCAGCCATTATCCAACATCACCTTAAATCGCAAGGAGAATATCACAAGCGTGGGAAGGATGACAAGCTAGTAACATCATGCAGGCTTAAGAAAGATTTAATAATATATATCTTAATGAGTCAATTTAATAATGCACCAATGGTTTGATTAGCTGAATACTAATAGGTTGCAACTTTTTATAATTTATTTTTTTATTTTATTTACTCCTCAAAAGATGATATACATACACAGATATATATAAAATAGAAAAGTAAATTTCAACACTTAATAATTATTTTATTATTTTATTTAGTCTTCAAGGATCACTTTATAGACCTTAAAATAAAGAAATAAAGACACAGCTAGCTAATGAAAAGGTCAACGTTTGGTTAAGTTGACTTGAGAATGTCCACAGAAATTGATTTCTGAGGACAATAACATAAAAACAAGACATTTACACTTGACTAGTATATGAATTTTTATAAAAAGAATTACAAGGAATTACACTTAACAAGTAAAAAGAACTACAACGAATTTATTTTTAGTTTCGACAAAGCAAACCTTTTTTTTAGTATTGCCTTGTAATGTCCAATCAAAAATTGTTTTTTTGCTTCCACAATAGTAATCAAATATTGCGAATACATTGTATTTGCGACTAAAATAAGTAGCTTCCTATTGCCAGAGTTTTATATGATAAAGATCAATATAGTAGAAAAACACACATTTTGCAATTTTTTTTACAAGTGCTGTTTGCTTCAAAAGGCTCCTCCCTAAGAACAAAGGTATCTATACTTGACCGTGAAACTGAGACATAAATCAGATTTGTATCATGCCAAACTTTACCCTAGTACCTACGAACTTTCATCATACCTAGCATTGCAGAGTACAGTGAGGATGCATAATATCATGCCATAATGGTTCAGCCACTACATGGACTCGACTTTTCCCTGAGCACGAGATTTGGTCATACCTTCTTTCCATCCTCTTTGACGAGCTCTCAACTCCCACAATGCAGTCAATTTCTTTTGGGATGCTAATGCAGCTTCAGCTTTCTCCCTTGCTTCTTCACAAGTTTCCATCCCGGAATTGCATTTGTCTGCTTCTTTTTGATACTGAGACGTCATCTTCTTAGCCTCAAGTAGCGCCATGTCAGCCCGCCGTTGACTCTCCAAAGCTTCAGCCTCCCGCAGCTTCAGTTCCTCTGTCAATAGATCCGCAAAATTCTTTTCTGTATCTTCGCTCACTTCTGGATCATGCTTTGCACAATCTACAGAGTAAATGCCAACTGAAATAAGAAACCTAGATCCCAGACTGCAATTATGTCTATGCCTATTATTAAATCTTGAGTTAGGCATATTTGAAGTTTGAAAAGAAAGTTACAGAAAGCATCATATCAGAGCATTTCTAGTTGAAACACGAAATCTACTATGAATAAGTTGTTTGATTGCAAAAGTTTTTGCCACAAACAGAATGGGAATTTATACAACTGCACATCCACCCCCCCACACACACATTAAAAAAAAAAAAAAAAAGCAAATTAGTTTCACTGGACTTAACTGATTTGAGAAAATTGAGTTGTTTCTTTGAAGTGTATGCGCATGTAAGGAGACATAATTTACTTTGAAACAATACATTGTCTCTTACCCTTTTGCCCAGGGATTCAGCATGACTATATCTTTCCTTTCAAATTTGTGTATAAAGGATCTATGCAGAAGGATCAAAATAACATGCATATATTGATTTAATCTATTTGGTCAACTGAGTACTGTTCTTTAAAAGCCAATAATTCTTCCGATATATGATGCGTAGCAAAACAAAAAAGAAGAAAATCAGTATGCATGGGCCGCCATTCGTAAGTTTAACACAAATTTATCTGCTTTATTCACATGCACATGGATCTCTTCGACTCCACATTTGCGCTTAAGTTTGAAGGAGACTAACATAATTTTTTCATCAAACAAAATGACTTATAACTAAAGATATGGATGATATATTAACAGAAAAGAACAAAGTATTTACTGCAAGGAAAGAGTAATTATGTTTCATGCATTTCTATTTCAATCCATGCACATAGAAGGACCAAAGAAAAGGAAAATGCTCAAGTTATACAGTTCTGGCCTCAAAATTGAATTTTAATCCCATTTAAAATCGGCCCATGACAGGTAAACTAACCTGCAAGAGAAGTATTGCTCAATCCTGCACGAAAAACAAAAGGAGAACTTTAAGCATAAATGAAATTGCTTATCAAATTAATCAAACACATAAGAGAGAACTTCAAATCAAACAAATTGGTCAACTTGTTTGGACATGTAAACAACTAAGTGGCAGCAGCATACAGCGGACATATTATCCAGATGAAGCTACAATAATATAATGCTACACCAAGAACCTAATCAAAACATACATACACGATTATATACAATTATATATAGGAGTATAAGAGCGCGCATGCACACTCAGATACCTTCATCTGTAACATAAAAAGATAGGCATCAGAAAATAAATTTCATCTTGTTATGAATCAAAACCGTTTGAGCAACATGTCCACAAACAAATTAAAGCTTTATGGAGATGAAAATCATCTACAGATCTGAATCATCATATCAACACCCAATGCACAAAATGTTTCAAGAAAGTGCTATGATTAAAAACCTTTGCTTACAAGAGCAAAACTATACAAAGATTCTCAAGAAACGTAGTAGAAAAAAAAAAAATCAGAAAAGGCAGCTATTTTAAGCAAATCAATGACTATAATCACTTCTATACAAATGAACAACTGTACAAGCCAGGGCTCTAAAATCATTCACAAGCACTTCACCAAGTAAGTAAACTATCATACACTACGATTCACCCAGGTAATAATATTATGTACAGGTTTTCAACATGTCTGAGCGTGGATCTAGTTTAATAATTCAGTCAATCCTCAATATTTGGCTCTATAATAACAATAATTGCCAGTAATTCTCCTCAATACTCCTCAATATCATATGAGA
Organism: Jatropha curcas; assembly: GCF_014843425.1. The sequence continues at coordinate 36,079 of NW_023591529.1, read as the reverse complement.
TATACTGATTTGCCATTTTTTCTACATAACAATGACAAACAGAAAGCGAATCCAACATTGAAAGCTAAATTTTGTAATGCTAGATAAAACGAAAGAAGAAAAGAAACAAGATCTAGGCAGATCTAAAAGAATTGACCTGGAGGAATGGAGAGAAGAGGCTGAGAAGTGCAATCGCAAACGCAAGGAGAGCAAGTGGAAGAAGAGTGGCTAACGGCGGCTAAACCTTCCTTAAAATGCCAGTAGAGAGGCGGTCCTAATATGTATCCAGCCAAGCAGATTCCCATCAAACCCAACGCCACCTTCACCACCGCCGCGTGGTTCATGCCCATTTTTAAAGATTGTTATGTATTAGACAGAACCCTTATCAGTAGTTGATAATTTGGGGTTTTAAGGCTACAACTGCAGATATAGAATCGGTAGAAGGATCGCTAAATTAGAAAATTGTATGAAATCACATAGGAGATAATACAACTTGTCGGTAGCAATGTTACTCGGCTTTGACTCCTTTCTTTCACCCTACGTGCTGAGCGTCCCTCCCCAATCTTAAATTATAATCTATTATATAAATTATTACGTAAATCGATTATATTACCCATAATTTAATATTAATTCTTTAAAAAAATTATTAAATTGAAGCAATAGTTATTGGTTATATACAAAAAGTAAATATGAAAAAAAAATTTATTACTCTTTAGAACCATAGATGCGATAAGTATTTTGGAACAAATTATTTTTTTAAATGTGACAAGTATTATGAAATGGAGGTAATAAATCGTTTAAAATTTGCATAAGAATTAAAGAAATAATTAATTCTCTTATATTATAACAAAATTAAAGGTAATTTGACCAAATTCTCTTTTATCTTACGACCAATAGTTACTTGTCAAAATATTTATTATATCTAATGTGAATAAGAGTAATATTGAAAAAATATCATTTATTACTGTTTAAAATATTCAAAACGACTTATATTTTAGACAAAATAAACACCCGAAAATGAGGGGTATGTATTACGGAAATTAATGATTTAGTCTTTGAGGATTGACGGAATTATTTAAATAGTCCCTGTGTTTTAAACGAATATCCAACACATTTCTGAGGTTTGATTTTGCGGTTCTAAATAGTTATTTCATCTAGTTTTTTTGTGTTTTTATTGTTAAAATAGTTCAAAAAGTAAGAGGGAGGGGAGATGAGTTTTTTGAAATGAAAAAAAGTTGCCCTTGGCAACTGTATTTCTCTTATCTTCTTTCTTCTTCCTTCGTTTCTTTTTTTTTTTTTTTTCTCTTACTTCGATTTTTTTCTCTTTTTTCATGTTTTAATGAACTGTATTCTCATTGATAAGCTTCACCTTCTTCTTCTTCTTCTTCTTTCTTTTTTCTTTTAATTTTCTGTTTTTTGATGATCGAGTACCCACCATCATCGTTGCCGTCCACGGTCTGCTCTACCTGCATTATTCGTCTTTATTTCATCTGCAATGATCAATGTTGTTGCATTTGTAAATATGAATTTTCTGCCATCTTTGTCCCCAAAGTTTTTTTTTTGAATAATATTTATATATGACTCCTATATTTTAATCACTTAATTTTAGGGATATGATTCAGTTTTTTACATTCCCCCAATGTAACTTAGTTGGTGATATCATTATTAGTGTTTTGGACACTGGTATTTGGCCGGAAAGCAACAGCTTTTTCGATACGAGATTCGGTCCGGTATTGTAATGAAAAAAAAAAAAAGAAGAGTATTTGTGAGCATTTAGTCTTTTTAATCTAATTTAACGATTAAAACCCTTAAAATTAAACGGAAGGACTATTTAAAATGACAGAATCAAATCTCGGAAATGTGCTGGATATGCGTATAAAAAGTAAGGACTACTTAAATAATTTCGTCAAATCTCAAGAACCAAATAATTAATTTCCCTATTTATAAAATAAACATTATCGATTAGTCTTTGATATTCTCAAAAACGTTTTCATTTTTGGGTAAAAAAAATTTTAAAGCGATTTATATTTATGGACAAAGAGAGTGACTGATAACATAAATATTTAAAATTTTCTGGAACTAAATAATTTTCGGAGTCTTAATTTCATATTTAATTTGCTTATGGAATTAGAAGCGGGCTACCCTGTGATCGTGATTTGATCATCATTAGGTGGTGAGAAAGCACGCCTTATGACGAAAAGAAAGGGGAGCTTACCTTCGATCAAGACACCAGTTTGCCCTCTAATAAAGGGTGCTACAGAAGAAATTAGGCACTGAACTGAGGTACAGTACACAGAGGCGATGCAATGACGAGAAAGACTGATTTGACATGCCAAATCAAGAAGGCAAGGAAGGAAAGGATCACCAACTATCTGTCCAGCAACTTTTTTTTAATGGTTTCAGTACCTTTAGGATTATTAATAGTACCCTTTTTAAAGAATATTAATAAATTTCGAAATCCATTTCGTCTCCTAATTGCGACAACCATCTCGCGGTTTTGTTTTGGTTTTACGCTCATAAGTCTAAGCATCTAAGGCAAGCTGGCTTCTAAGTCTTGTTGAGTCGATTTTCATCCACACCTAGGACAACGAAGAGGCAATGAAATTAATGAATGAATGCTTTAGAGGGATTCTTTTCTAGCCTAGTTTTTGAAATTATATTACAGTTTATGTTTTAAGTTACATTCATAGAAAAATGAATAAAGTGTACTTAATCCCTAATTATATCTTAAGCAACACTTTCTCTATTTTTGAAAAATTACTATGAAGTCTCTTACATTTGTTTACACTCACCATTGAAATAGTTTATCAAAAATAGATGAAGATGTAAATGATTTCCAAGGACCTGATGGTTAAATGGACTTCTCTTGGTGAACTTCTTTTGTTGAATAACTATAGTTAAAATGTTTTAAATTTTTTAACTTAGCTACAAATATGTCTAGTATCAAAGTACTAAATATATTTGAATTAGGGACATAATTTATATGTTTAGTTTCTTTTCCATATTTGCTTTATAACTTATATCTATAACATGTTTGCTAAGTCCAAATAAAAAAAATAAATATCAAATAAAATAGCCAAGAATTAACTATGAATTAGCTACAAGATAAATTTAGCAATGGTTTACCACATAATTTTAAAAATAGATATGTTTATCTCTAGTTACAAAGTTGCTACCTAATAGCCATAGATTTTAGCCACCAATTTTCTATGGATTAGAGTATTAGATTATTTTAATCTAAGTGGCCTATGTAATTAAATGGCTAATTCTAATTAAGGTGGCCCAAGATGATGGTTATTGGGATTAATGAGATGATGACCAGTTAGGGTTTTAATAATACCCTTCCTCAAGGAAATCAACAGCGTAGGTTATGAGAGTATACGGCTACCTCAAACACAGATTGGTAATAGGTTGTTTGAGAGAACGTGAAAAGAAACCTCCCATTGCTGTTGATAACTCTCTGACCATTAAGAGAAAAATTACGGACAAAAGGTTAGAGTGAAGAAACATAGATCTACTGTTATGGTGAGAATCGAATAGCCATAACGAGGTAATCAATAGCTATGGATCAAGGTACGCTTCCGTTTATTGTGTATTCTTATTAAACAAATTCTATGAATAAAAGATCTAGGCTATATTAAAGTTTATTTAACATGTGGTATAAACGAAGTCAAAATTATAGAAATTGAAAACTTGTTGTTTTCTTTATGATTTATGAATTATTCTGCTGTGTTATTTATAAAGAAACGTTATGACATCTAATTGTATAATGTCATTGAAGTTTTGAGATTTTAATTCAATCTCATAACGTTTTGCATAAATCAATGTTTAATGAATGAAAAACTTGTTAGTCACCAAAGTGGCCTTGTTTGGATTAGTTTAGACATTTGATTATGCCGCTTTAAAGTGTTCATGTTTGTGTGATGCCGTTAAATGACATGAAAGTTAAAATTGAACAATTGAGATCATTGATTATAACATTATTAGGTTACCCAAAGGTAGGCCATTACTTATAATCAATGGCATTAAAGAGACTTATCATTGTACTTGGTAAATATGAGTGTATATCCAAAGATAACATGCATATTGTATGGAGCATTATATAAAAGAAACGTTTATACATCTAATTGTATAATGTCATTTGAATTTTGAGATTTTAATCAACTCTCATAACGTTTTTGCATTTAAATCAATGTTTAATGAATGAAAAACTTGTTAGTTCACCAAAAGTGGCCTTGTTTGGATTACTTTAGACATTTGATTATTGCCGCTTTAAAGTTGTTCATGTTGTGCTGTGATGCCGATTAAAATGACATTGAAAGGTTAAAATTGAAACAATTGAGATCATTGATTTATAACATTATTAGGTTACCCAAGGTCTAGGCCATTACTTATAATCAATTGGCATTTAAAGAGACTTAATTAAAGAGACTTATCATTGTACTTGGTAAATATGAGTGTATATCCAAAGATAACATGCATATTGTATGGAGCATTATTGAATAATTAAGGAGTAAAAACATAACTAGATTCCAGAAAGGAGCACGGGCATGTTGTAATGAGCACGGGCGTGTTATGGACTCCAGAGAGCAGCACGGGGTGTGCTGTAATGAGCACGGGCGTGCTGTGGACTCCAGAGAGCAGCATGGGTTGTGCTGTAATGAGCACGGGCATGTCCTGAGCTCTAGAGAGTAGCACGGGCGTGTTGAAATGAAGCACAGGCATGCCCTGAGTTCTAGAGAGAAGCACGGGCGTGTCTCTGCTCTTTGACTTGCATAAAGGTTTGCAAGTTGCTTCTCATCAATGAAAGTCTATTAAAGTATTTTCTTCTTGGCATCATTATTGATTAAAGCTATGTATTTAAGTATTACCAAAGGTGAATTTAAATGCATAATTTAAGATTGTTATTTGTTTGAATCCATTTATGTTTTCTCAAAGTATTAAGGTATGAGTATATGCATAATGTTGCAGTTTCTTCTAACATGTTCGTCTTCTAACATGTTCGCTATGGGCACTGGGCTGATTAAGTTCAATGGATTGAACTATGTTGATTGGTCCAAATAAATCCATTATTAGTTAGGAGTTTTGGATTTAGATCTGGCATTAGTAGTTTCTGAAAAGCCAGTAGCCATTACAGAGACCAGTACTAAAGCTGACAAGTCCCATTATGAGGCTTGGAAGCGGTCTAATAGGCTGAGCTTGAACTTAATGAGGATAACAATGGCTGAAAATGTTAAGCCATCAATGCCCAGAACAGACAATGCTGACATAATGCTAGAAGGAGTACATTCTGAATTCCTAATCGGACATAGTGACAATTCCATATGAGGATCCTTGAAGAGTGGAGCTTAACGACCAAGAAGTTTGATTGGTTCACAATCATTCATGATCATTGTGACTGGCATGCGGAAGACTGGCATGCAGAATTTGGCAGCCAAATTGAAATCGATGGGAATGGATGTGAGTGAATCCTTTTTAGTTCAATTTATTATTAACTCACTTGCTCTTGAGCTTGGTCAGTTCCAAGTGAATTACAACACCTTTAAGGAAAAATGGAACATTCAGGAAATCAAGGCCATGTTGATTCAAAAGGAAGGGAGATTAAAGAAATTGAAGGAACAATCTGTCAATCTCACATTTCATAGTGGGGCTAGTAGCAGCAACAAGTCAGGGAAGAAAGGCATGAAAAGGGACAAGGCCCCAGTGAAGGTTAATGAGGGCCAAATCTGTAAGGAGCTGAAGTGTTACTTCTGTAGGAAGAATGGTCACTTAAAGAAGGATTGTCCTAAAAGGAAGATTTGGTTCGAAAAAAAAGGTATACTTTATGTTTCAGTATGTTTTGAATCAAATCTTATTGAAGCGCTTAATAATACTTGGTGGTTAGATTTTGGTGCAACTACTCATGTGTCTCATGTTATATAGGGATTCCTTTCAATTCAACCCATAAACGGAACTAAAAAGTTCCTGTACATGGGAAACAGAATGGAGGCACGAATAGAGGAAATTTGGACTTATAGATTGATCCTCAACATTGGTTGTTATCTGGATCTTGAAAAGTATCTCTATGTTCCTAAATGTGCCAGAAATTCGATTTCTGTAAGGAGGTTGGACAATACTAGTTTTAATTTCAAGATTTGTAATGGTGTTTTTTCATTATACAAACATAAGTACTGTTATGGTTCTGGTACTTTGATTGATGGTTTGTATCGTTTTAATCTCGATGTTGAAAATTTTGAATCCCTATTTAATGTTGACCACAATATAGGTAACAAACGTAGTACACATAATGAATGTTCTACTTTCTTATGGCATCAAAGGTTAGGTCACATATCCAAAGAAAGGATCTTGAGGTTAGTGAAAAGTGAAATCTTATCTCAATTGGATTTTACTGACTGGGACATGTGTATAGATTGCATTAAAGGTAATTATCTCAATTGGATTTTACTGACTGGGACATGTGTATAGATTGCATTAAAGGTAAGCAAACTAAGCACACATTAAAAAATCCAGCCATAAGAAGCAATGAATTGCTTGATATTATACACACTGATATATGTGGGCCTTTTGATGTTCCCTCTTGGGGTGGAGAAAAATATTTTGTCACTTTTATCGATGATTTCTCACGGTATGGTTATGTTTATTTGCTGCATGAAAAGTCTTAATCAGTGGATATTCTTGAGATATTAATTAATGAGGTAGAGAGGAGGCAGTTAAATAAAAAAATTAGAGTTGTGAGATCTGATAGAGGTGGTGAACATTATGATAAAGTTTAATGGAAAATGGGACAATGTCTAAATGGACAATGTCTAGGTCCATTTGTAAAGTTTCTTGAAAGTTGTGGCATTTGTGCGCAATACACAATGCCAGGTACACCTCAACAGAATGGTGTAGCTGAAAGGCAGAATTGTACTCTTATGAAAATGGTTAGGAGTATGTTAAGTAACAGTACTGTACTTTTATCATTATGGATGCATGCATTAAAGATTGCTACATATTTACTTAATAGGGTTCCTAGTAAGATAGTTCCTAAGACCCCTTATGAACTGTGGACAGGAAAGAAACCTAGTTTAAGGCATCTTCATGTTTGGGGTTGCCCAGCAGAAGTTAGGATATATAATCCATATGAAAAAAGCTTGATGCTAGAACAGTTAGTGGATTTTTCATAAGATATCCTGAAAAGTCAAAAGGGTACAGATTTTATTGTCCTAACCATAGTACGAGAATTGTCGAGAATTGGTTTGAGTCTGGTAAATGCTCAGGTTTATTAACCATAGTACGAGAATTGTTGAGTCTGGTAATGCTCGGTTTATTGAAAATGGCACGTAAAGTGAATGTGCAAGAGATTCAAAATGAAAATCCAACTCAGGTGGATTTTCCTAATGTTTCTTCTTCGGTTGTTGTTCCACTTGTTGTATCACGGTTTGACAACATGGTTAAGCAACAAAACAACATTATGAACCCACAAAATGACCATATAAATGATGAACCAGTAAATAATAAACAATTCACGAATGATAAGTGGTTTCACAAGAAATAGCATTGCGAAGGTCACAAAGGCAAAGAAGGCCAGCTATTTCTAGCGATTATGTAGTTTACTCACTTGAGCATGAATGTGAATTGAGCATCGATAAGGATCCAGTCTCTTTCCAGAAAGCCATGGAATGTGATAATTCTTGAAAGTGGTTTAATGCCATGAAGGAAGAAAGGTTAAATGCCATGAAAGAAGAAATGCAATCAATGAGTGATAATCAAATATGGGACTTAGTTGAGTTGCCCAAGTGTTCTAAACAAGTTGGTTATAAATGGGTCTTCAAGACCAAACGGGACTCTAAGGGCAATATTGAAATATATAAGGCCTAACTTATTGCTAAAGGTTACACTCAGAAGGATGACATTGACTAAAAAGAGACATTTTCTCCAGTTTCCAAAAAGGACTCTTTAAGAATTATTTTAGCTTTGGTTGCTCATTATGATCTAGAGCCTCACCAAATGGATGTAAAGACCGCCTTTCTTAATGGTGACTTACAGCAGGAAGTATATATGGACCAACTAGAGGGATTTGTGATCATAGGAAAGGAAAATATGGTGTGTAAGTTGAAGAAATCAATATATGGACTGAAGCAAGCTTCCTGTCAATGGTATCTTAAATTCAATAATATCATCACTTCATATGGATTTATAGAAAACACTGTTGATCAATTTATTTATATGAAGATCAGTGGGAGCAAGTTCATTATGTTAGTCTTATATGTTGATGACATTCTTCTTGCTGTGAATGATGTTGGATTGTTACATGATTTAAAGGGTTTTCTCCCTAAGAACTTTGAAATGAAAGATATGGGTGTGGCGTCCTATGTGATAGGAATAAAAATATTCTGTAATAGATCACAAGGATTGTTAGGATTGTCTCAAAGAGCTTACATTAACAAGGTATTAAAGAGATTTAGAATGGAAAAATGCTCCAGAGGAATAGTTTCCATTCAGAAAGGAGATAGGTTCAGCGAAATGCAATGTCCTAAGGATGATTTGGAACGTAAAGAGATGGAGTCTATTCCCCATGCATCAGTACTTTGGAGCTTAATGTATGTTCAAATATGTACTCGACCGAATGTTAGTTTCGCCGTCGGAATATTAGGGCGATATCAAAGTAATCCTCAGATGGACCATTGGAAGGCTGCAAAGAAATTACTTAGGTATTTACAAGGCACTACGGATCATATACTCACCTATAGAAAGTCCAGCCATTTAGAAGTAGTGTGATACTCAGATTCAGACTATGCCGGTTATGTAGATTCGAGAAAATCTACATTTGGCTACATGTTTGTCCTGGCTGGAGGAGCAGTTTCATGGAAAAGTGGAAAGTAGTCTGTCATTGCTACTTCCACAATAGAGGTTGAATTTGTGGCATGCTTTGAGGCCACTGTTCACGCATTGTGGTTGCGAAACTTTGTCTCAGGGCTAGGCATTGTCGACAGTATAGCTAGACCATTGAGAATTTACTGTGATAATTCTGCAGCTGTTTTCTTCTCTAAGAACGATAGGTATTCTAAGGGTTTTACTCGTGATAATTCATGCAGCATGTTTTCATTCTCTTAATAACGTTTAGGTATTCTAAGGTGCAAAGCACACGGAAATTTAAAGTACCTATCTGTAAAAGAAGAAGATGCAAAAAACCAAGGTGGTTTCAATTGAGCATATCAGTAACTGATCTGATTGATATCGGATCCGCTAACAAAAGGCTTACCGCCCAAATCTTCCTGGCCCATGTTGATAGGATTGGGCTTATAGATAAAGTCCTTGTTGATGATGTTCAAACTTGTATATATATATATATATATATATATAATATATACATATGGTTAATTTTGGCTCATATTATTATTGACACTTGGAATTCAATTAAAATCATGCTTTTTGCCTTATTTATGTGTTATCCACATTATAGATGTATACAATAATGATTTGAGTGAGATAACAATAACGTTGATTGTAACAATGTATTGTTTGTTAAATCGTTTCTCGATTAAAGTTTTTATGAATTGAGATGGTCTGTGATATATGGAAGGAATCATGTCGATTAATGACTTGTGACCGCTATAATCCGATCACTTTAATTGTAATTAAGGTTAACATGATAAATTCAAGAAATGCACATGAGCCAAGTGGGAGATTATTAGATTATTTTAATCTGAGTGACCCATGTAATTAAACGGCTAGTTCTAATTAAGGTGGCTCAAGATGATGGTTATTGGGCTTAATGAGATGAGGACCAGTTAGGATTTTAATACCCTTCCTCTGCCTTATAAAAGATCAAGGAAATCAACAAAAAGATCAAGGACAATCAACAGCATAAAACTTATGAGAGTGTGGCGGCTACCTCAAACACACAATGGTGATAGTTGTTTGAGGGAAGAAACATGAAAAGGAACCTTCCCGTTGCTATTGATAAAAATCTCTGACCATAAGAAGAGAAACTCACGGAGCCAGAGTGAAGAAACATAGATCTACTGTTACGGTGAAAATCAAATTGCCGCAACGAGGAATCAATAGCTATGGATCAAGGTACGCTTCCGTTATCTGTGTATTCTGAAGAAACATAGATCTACTGTTACGGTGAAAATCAAATTGCCGCAACGAGGTAATCAATAGCTATGGATCAAGGTACGCTTCCGCTTATTGTGTATTCTTATTAAATAAATTCTACAAAATTGCCATGATATAGTGATAGAATATTTAGCTACAAATCAGCTACACCTTCTGAAAACGGATTGGATTCATCATTGCTATGTAATTTCGGCTATTATGTGACTAAATTAGCCTCGAACTACAAATATGTAGCCATATTTTTCGCCACAAGCATTTTACGGAAGAAAATTTTCCGTGACAATATGCGATTAGCTACAGATTTGTTAAAATTAACAGTGGGCCCATAGTTACTTTGTGAATTTTGTAGTGTAAATAGGTATTCATACGATGGCTAAGTTGTATGGGTAATATCCCTCCATTATAATAAAGCTATAGAGGAAGTATTTTTTGATGTTCAGCAAAAATAATGCCTTTGGCACATACTATCAAAATTTTCCAAGAAAATGAAGAGTTTTAAGAAGTACTATAATATTAAGGAAGCTTTCGTAATGGTTTTATTTTTTTTATTTTTTTATGATTGTGCTTTTATTGAAGAGCGATAATGTTGGAGAGGTTTGAGATGCATAAGCAGAGCTAATTGAAAGATTTGTAACGTGAGAGGTAATATTGACCCATTGGTATCAATGTATGTGAGGAAGAATTTTTTAGGGAAATACCGTTAACCCAAAGAAATGAAAACATGAATTCATTTTTATGATGAATTCGTCAACTCAAGACTACTTCAAAGCATTTCATGGAGTAATATAAAATAACCTTACACAAGATTGAGAAGGAAGCATATGCATGCTTCCCTAGTATATATATGATAAAAGGTTATGACATTTAAATGTTAAATTAATCCATTAATATTAAAGATAAAAATCGAAAGAGTTCCATCTATTAAAATTAAGGTATCGCCTAGAGTCATACCCGTAATATGTACATGTATATATTTATATGTATATCTCTAATGCCATTTTATATATATATAAATGCTCATAATTATAAGACAATTTATTGGCCGCCAATTCTCTGAAAGACCATCACCTTTGTTTGTCTCCATTATTAGTATGTGATACTAATGGGATGGAGGTAGTGGGCATGGAGTCAGTAAGAGAAACATGTAGTACTAGATGACAACCATAAGAGGTACTCTTGTCAACGGTTGAACATTTAGGTCATAATTGTAAATGAACCTTAGACCTGAGGTCACACTATAACTCACATATATGTTGTTAGGATTTGCTAATGCTTTTATACATGTACTAAATATGTGTATATGGACATGTGATGGTCCTAGTCAATTGTACGCAGGAGGTACCAAGGTAAGATTCATACCTTGAGTAGATAAGGATGAGCTCTTATTACCACTGTCTTTCTTGATAGAAGACTTACCACTTAGTCTTTCTTGATAGAAGACCTTGGTCGAGGCAGATAGATTCACCAGAAAATGAGTTTCTAGTGGGAATCTTTTGTCAAGAATTACAATTAAAATAAGGACATTAGCGTCTAAGCAATTAGGATTTGTAATAAACCATGACCCTAACTAAGACCAGGATCTTCAATGGAGGAATTAGATCAGAAATATTATGATCGATGGTTTATAAAAATATCTTATTATTTCTTGTTGAGGATATTCATTTCTAATAGTAAATTGGCTAAGCTAGTCCAGAATAGATAAACCCATAATGAGTGAAACAAAGCGTTTTAACCTTCTAACATTTGATGGGATTTTATTTCAAATGTATAGGATTTGTTATTCTCATATACTTTGAAGAGACTACCTTAATTGTCAAAGATAGAAATTTAAAATTTAGGTTTTGAAGTTCGCAGACTAGTTTTACCAAACAATCAAATGGTTTGCTTTTAGAAAGATTAATTTTGAATCTTTTAGTACGCATACGAGGAGATCGGATGGTTATTTTTTTCTCGAGTTTAAGTGGATCTTGAATGTTTAACGAGAGGAAGATTGCCTAGGTTATTTTCTGAATTGTGCTTCAAGACCCTTTAATTATTTGGAGATAGAGGTGAAAATTTTACCCGACAAGGCAGGTACTTAGTCTGATATGATTCGATTTTAGCGATTTAGATAGTGAAGAAACATGTTTTTAATGAATTTGGGATAGATTCGTGTAGTATTTTTATTTGGATTTAAGGGTTTGGATTTCCACCGTCCGTTACTAATTCAATTAATATTTTAAAAATATTTAAAATCATTATTTTCTCAAAAGAAAATTATACACGTATACTTTTTAATTGTAATTGATGCTATGGTTATATTTAATATTAATATTATATTTTTTAGTCAAAGTATAATTTTATAATTTTTCATTTACTTTTATTTTTACCTGTTAAATGGTATTTAAATAGATTCGAGAATTTAAACATATAATTATAATTGAGTTCTAATAGATTCGAGTATTTAAACATATAATTATAATTGAGTACTAGATGAATTAAGTAATAAAAGTTAATTTTTAAATGGAGTCCGATGTCTAATTTATATCAGATTCGGGTCAAACAATGCATTTTAAAGGTTATCCGAACCGCAGCAATCCCTATTTAGAGGTGAGTGTGGATTTGGATTAACACGGATTATTTCTCGGTTAATCTGAGTATCCATGTTAAAAGGTAAAGTTATGTCTTGTTGGTGGCTTCATGGGAAACTTTCGGTTTTGGATTATTTAGTGGGCTTGTTGTATGAGCTGGTATTAGACGAGATTGACGAGAGGTTAAGTTCTCGTCAACGTAATTTGCAATGGGCCTGGATGTTTGTGACAAATGGGTTAGTGATATTAATGGGCTGGACACAGATAGTTGGAGCTCGGAAGGCTTTGGGACAGGTTAATGCTTACGTGGACACCGTGGCATTTGATGGCAATTGATGAAACGATGAATGATGATGCACATAAACGGTAAAGATCGGTGCAGTTTTGAGTGATGCGAAATTTGAGTGATGCGAAATCTGGTAATTAATGATCTAGATCGACAAGACAAGGCCAGCGAAGCTCTGGTTCTAAGAAAAACCTTCACATCGAACAAAAATGGCGTTCGAGATACCATATGACCAGATTAGAGAACTCCAGATCTCATTACGTAAGGAGGCCGGTTTCGCGTCCTATAACCCAGACGTCTCCGAACTTCCAGATTTGCCCTCGCTTAAAGACGCAATTTCCGAGCTTGACCCTTCTCCTGCATATCTTCGATGCAAGCACTGTAAAGGCAGGCTTCTAAGAGGCATCAATTCGGGAATATGTGTGTTTTGCGGTAGACAACAGAACAAAGATGCTCCTCCTGACCCGATCAAGTTTACTTCTACTTTTGGTTGCCGTTGGTTTCTTCAGTCTCTTGACTTGGATGGATCGGTAAGGGTAAAATTTTCGAATTTTCTTAATGGCCTGTGAGACTGTTTTCCTTTTTTTTATTTTTTATTATTGATTCTTTTTGGGTTTTTTCTATTGGTGAAAATTTGAATTTTTTTATATTCATTTCTCTAGTTTTGTAGGAATGTAGTATTTTAGCGTAATGATCACAATAGTATAGTGATAATCTGTATGCTTGCTTGTTTGGTTTTTGCTAAAAATAGAAAGGGTGACATTGAAGAGAGACGCTTTAGAAGCTGATTTAAGATGTACTGTATTGGACTGGATTTTGATTCATGAAATTTACATTACAAGTCCTAGTCCATAATCAGCAAGATTTAAACTTTCTACCGATTTGGTGCTTAATGAGAAGCTTCCTTTGGCATCTTTTCGAGTTTGAGTGAGAGTTTTGGTTTTCGATTGGTGCATTTGAGATTTTCTTGAAGCTCCAGTGTGAGTGTGATTTTTCTGTTTCTCCTTTTCTTTTCTTTTCTTTTTTTTTTTCTTTTAAAAATATTTTTGTAGAAGATTTGGCATTTTTTAGTTTCATTATATGCCAAAGATTATTTCTTTTTCCTTCTTTGTTATTGCCCTTCTTTGGGATTCCCAACAAAAGAACATATTTGGTGAAGCACCACACCGTTTTGCAGGAGCTTGTGGCACCGTCAATTGAAGCAAACGAATCTAACAGAGGACAGAATACACCGGAAATTGAGTTCCCTTTATCTGATCTTTTAGATTTAGAAATAAGATGGCCTACTGAGCCTGAGAGATTTGAGACTGGTTTTGTTGAAAAGAATCCTGCCCGGCATTTGAGTACTCTGAATTTTTCAGGAGTTAATCTCAACAACTCTTTTACTGAAGCAAAGGTAGATTCTGTTTCTGCAGCTACTGAGGAACATTTTGCAGTAAACAAAACAGAAGATGCTACTGGAAGTAATGTCTCTGAAGGTCACAGGAATCTTAACTTGTTTGAAAATGTCCAGCCTTTTGAGACAGTTGCTGCAATGTCCAAGGAAGATGAAAGCAGCAACTCCTTCTCTGGTTGGGAGGCTGATTTTCAATCAGCTAGTTCTGGAACCCAACTACAGAAACCTAATTTATCTGATCCCTTTGTGGGATCATCTTCCATTGATCTTTCTTCCCATATGGATGCGGTCTTTGGATCTGGAAAAGATTTATTTAATGAAAAAACAAAGGAAAATATAACTACTGCATCCAACAGGAATGACTGGTTTGAAGGTGATCTATGGAGTAATCCCAATGCTGGGGTAGCTGTCCGGCATGATGAGATTTTAGTGCCCATGAATGATAAGGATCATAGAATTATAGAGAACACAGTTACTTCTTCTTCCACAAGTATTGATTGGATTCAAGACAGTCAATGGCAAACTGCCACCAGCAGTAGCAAAGCAACTGATAATAGGACCATTGATGAAGAAGATGATACATTTGATGCTTGGAATGAATTTACAAGTTCAAGTAGTGTACAAGTTGCTTATAGTAATACTTTGCAACAAGATGTTAATCGCGCAGTGTCCTCTGTTGAGCGGGCATCAGAAAGTTTGTTCAGTGGAACTGATAACTCAAAGGATGTTGATTTTGATAGCTTTTCGCAGCCAGATTTTTTTTCAGCAACTTCTAACAATCAAAATGGATCTGCAGAAGTGAGTACTATGGTACCAGATTCTGTTTCAGATAGGTATGTACACTTTGACTGCCATGCTTCTTCAGATAAGTGGTGCTTTGATTTCACATGTTTAGATTGCTCTATTTTGTGGTGCTTTGATTTCACAAGTTTAGACTACTCTATTTTGGTAACCACATTGCATTACTAACTTTGCAATGCTTGTCTACCATATCATCCCCATAAAAGCATCATGCTTAGGCTATTAGATATTTTTTCTCTGTGCTGCCCCTTTTTCTTTTTTTTTCTTTTTTTCTTTTTCTTTCCTTTTTTTTTTCTGGTGGAAGAATGCAAAGGTTTGGTCTCTGCATTTATTATGCTAATTCTTTTTTTTATTTTCTCAATCATGTGTATCCACTTTAATGTTGGCATGAATTGTGGTCAGCCTAGAGAAAATTTTTGCCAAAGGAATATATTTTATGCATATAAAATAACAAAGGGTGTGATATAAGATGAGGGAGAGAGCAAGGAAGAAATAATCCTATTTTTCTTTTTAAATTTTGAAGACCTGGAGTGGTATGTTAACAAATTTAATGATTACGAAATATTGTTTAAAATCATATATAGATAACTTGCTGGCCATTGCGGCAACTTAGCAATATGTCCAATTTGGAAATAACATCCTTGGCTTTCATTCTTTACATGAAAAATAGTCAGGGATAGCTTCCATCTCTCCTATATCTCCTTCCCTTTTTTATTTATTTATTTTTATTTCTACTGCAAAAATCAACAGACAGTTGTTAACTGATTCATATACCAGAAAGGAAACTGATTCTCATGTCAGTGATTGCTTGGATCTAGGCATCAAATTCCAGTCTTTTTTTCTCCTTGAAGTATTGAGATTCTCTTTTTTGTTACAAAAACTTTATATGATCATTTTTCTATAAGTCTTGATTTTTTCCCATCCAATTCTTTTTGAGATGAGATGAATTTGTGGGAAAGGAAAAAGAAGACATTGAAGCCATAATGAATTAATAAACTTTCGTACTAGATTGAGAAGATAGTTGCAAATGTGTAACCATAATATTTTGTGATTGATATTTGGAAAGGAGGTTGCATTAACTGTGAGTTTGAAGTCTAATGGGTGGTTGATGTTTACACTTTTATATAGCTTCTGGTGGTAAATTTTCGAGAGTGGATTTTGCAGTAGAAATCAAAGAAAAAGAGATAGGAGAGATGGATCTTAGCATTCTTTTTTGAGTTTTTTTTTTTTTTTTTCATGTAAAGAAAGAAAACTAAAGGATATTTTTTGTCCAAATGGGTTACATAGCTCACTTGCCTCAATATCTGGCAAGTTAGCAGCTCCTTATATATATATATATATATATAATATATACATGAAAATATAATCCTCCTTACTATCTGGTGTGCTTTGGCTTGAAACCCCTGTAGCCTAATGGATACTAATATTGATGTACATCTAATCTATGAAGAGAAATGATTGTCACAATTTAAACTTGGATCAAATTTTTAGATTGTTTTCTTCTTTAAGATGGATGGAAAGAAGTGATGTAGAACCTTTCAGAAAATATGGTAACTTGGTTGGATATGAAGAAAATCATGTTGGAACATGGAAGTTAATAATTTTCAAGAGCCTGGTTGAAGATTTTTATATGCACGAGACATTGAAAATATGCCCGGCAATACACAACTTATAGATGTGATTATAGGATAAAAGTTACTTTACCCTGCAATTCATCTTGGTTTCTAACATGATCAACCTTTGTTATGCATGCACACATGAATTTGCATTTCTTTTTTCTCCAATAACTAATTTGGACTTCTCCGTAATCACAATTTAACTCAAAAAATCTTCAGTGGAAACGATTTTGGCTTGTTTACTTTTGCCCATCTAGCTTAAGTTGGATATTCTTGCATTGGAATGAAAACATTTATAATCTTCCAATGCATGTTTCAGCATAGCTAGCATGAAAGAAAGAGAAGAAGGAAGTAGCGAAGAAGTAGTAAACATTGGAAAAGTTTCCAATGAAAATGCAAAGTCAATATTTGATGCTGAGACATTGATGTCACAGATGCATGATCTCTCCTTTATGCTTGCGAGGGATCTCTCAATACCAGAAAAAAAAGATCCACAAAAGACAGATCCATTTAATTCATTTTCTAAAGATTAACTTAGTTGTCTTTCTGATGTTCTTGTGATACATAATGTTGTTTGATCCAGATTACAATTTTAATTTTTGATATCTATATTCTTTATTGTTATTATTATTTTCTTCTTTTATAAAGAATCTATATGGTGTTTTTTTTTTCTGATCATTTCTTTAATTTCTAAGTAAACTCTGCTGTCTTGAAGTGATAATGTAGGAGATCATGCATTGTGGTGTTGTGGAATGCTTATCTTAATATTATTTCATGTTTTATATAAGCGAAAATTTATAATTTTCTTTGTATTTTGTGAAAAATTACTTTTGTCTGTCTTTCAAAAAGTCGACTACTTTGTTGTCATATTTTGCTCTCATTACATTGTTCTTGGTAGAAAATTTTGGAGTTTGGACTATTTGTCAAAGATACTAGTTAACAAGAGCAAAATAACAAGAACAAAAAGAGCCTAAATATCTTACTGTAGTTTTAAGTTTATGTAATATTGGTTAATTCATGAGCGTTAGCACTGGTAAATTTGCACTCGTCCCAAACCTGTATTACTCATTTTGGTTTGGCACAGGTGAGAATTTTCAAGTACTAACCATTTTGGAATCAAATATGATTAAATAGATGTTTTCTATGCCATTGTTCATTAGATTATAAAATATTTTATTAGAAATGATGAATTTAAATATTGTTAGAAATTAATTAATTTTGCAATTTATTAATCAAATTATAAAGTTTATTTTTAATATATTATTAATTAACCATATTAAAATTAAATTTGGATGAATTAAATTAATTAGTTATAAACTAGTAATTGTCATCCTAGCAAAGGACTCCAGTTTTGAGTAAATAATCAGAATCAGTTTTGAGCAAATGGACTAAATAGTGTAACAGACTCAACACAGAGTCTATACACTTAATAAAAGTTCCGAGTAGTGCATTTGACTAAAACTGAGGGATTAATAATTGATTGTTCCCAGAATAATTATTAATGCTCCGTTTGTTTCTGTAAAGTAATTTATAGGAAAATAGTTCGCTAAAAAAATACTTTTCTTCAAAAATATTTACCAAATCACTTATTTTCCATTATTTGGTTATAATATTGAAAATTAATTAAAAATATTAAAGTTTTTATCTCATAAAATCATAAAAATATTAATAATAATAGAAATTATCACTATTTCCATTATTTTGTTATAGATATTGAAAGAATTAAATATAAAAAAGTATTTAAATTTATCTACATAAAAATCATAAAAATATTAATAATAATAGAGAAATTTAAATTTAAAATTTGTCTATAGTTTAAATATGAGGAAAAGACATTGCAAATAACTATATATATACAGTACTATTATATTATAAAACTGCTGGTAGCCAGTGGGGTGCGTAGTCGATGGTAAATGGTGACTGGATGGTCATTAAGCTGATTGATGACATATATATTATAAAAGCTGTCGGTAGCCAGTGGTGGTAGTCGATGGTAAATGGTGACTGATGGTAGTAACTATGATGATTAATAAATTAAAAAAATATATGGATTTATAAGGTTTATCAATGTTCGGAAAATGATTTATTCTCTCGAAAATGAGAAGTTATTTTCCTTAAAAAATGATTTAATTTCCCTTTGACCAAGAAAATATTTTCTATTGACTTATTTTCCTGAACGCCTCAAACAACGGAAAATTGTGAAAATTATTTTCCTGTAAGTTATTTTATGGAAATAAACGGAGCCTAAGATTCCGTTTATCCGTAAAGGGAAAATAGTTTTCATAATTTTTTATTGTTTGGGGTATTTAGAAAATGGAAAATAGTTTTCATAAAATAGTTTATTGATCAAAGAAAAACTAATTCATTTTTAAGGAGAATGACTTTCCATTTTAAAGAGAAGAAAATATTTTTTAAAAATTGATATTAAAAATGCATATTTTTTAAGTTATTAATCACTGGTAGTCATTACAACAAGTCACCGTTCGCCACAAGCTACCACACGGGGACTTTCGTAATTTATCATTTTTGTATTTTTTTTTTCTTCTATTTATATCTATAGCTATATAAATATATAATTTCTAAGGCTTAAATATTTATATCACAACATATCTATCTATATATCTATATAATCACGAAGCAAAAAAAAGTTTTAAGAAGTTTGCATGGCACTCTATTCTTTCAAGATTCCCTTTTTTTTTTCTTTTTTTACAAATTTTCTAATTTTTTAATTAATTTTGAAATATTTATTTTCCTATCTCTAATATCTAATCTAACATATATTTAAAATTTTAAATAATTAATAATTTAAAACTTTTGAATTTTAAAATTAAAACTTTTAAAACTTTTGAATTTTGAAATTAATTTTTTAATTTTTTTATCTATTACCTATATATATACCTTTGTATTAATCATTTCCAATGATTATCTTCCACAATGATTTAGTACTTTTTTTTTTTTCAATTCTCCGAGTTTTGATTGCTTTCTTTATTTGTACATATGTGTGGTATTTTATTATGCAATTTAAATCTAGATAATGTTAATTCTTTTACTTCAATCCAAATATTGTTAATTCTTTTTTCTCGATTGAAGTAATGTTAATTCTTTGATCTTTTTCCTTTTTTTATATTTTAGATTTTTACTTTTTTAAAAGTTTTGTCATCTTCTCTTTTTTTTTTTTCTCTGTTCATCATATGATTTCTCTTCTCCTTATTATGCAGGTATAAGAAGTATTACGTTGATGGAGATGAAGAAACAGAAAAGCTAACCCTTAATCCATTTATGAATTTATTTATTATATTTTTAGTAGATAGTAGAAAACTGTAAATTTTTTTTATTCATTGCTTCATATTTGTATATATGTAAATTTTAGTTATTTATAATTTTTTAGTTCATGTAATATATATATTATTCTATAATTTGTTAAGTCAGTAAATTGCATGTTTGAGTGTTTGATTTTTGTGAGAGTTTCGCTAAAATTGCGTAGAGAAATATAAATAAAATTTATATTTATTATTGATCTATTATATATATATAGCAAAATAGCAAAATGACCATTTACACCTACCTATAGTTAAAATAATATTCTTATTATTTAAATTTTATTATTATTTATATCAAATAATTATATTCTAAAAATTAATATTTATTTACAATAACAATCTATATCTATATTTCAAGTTTAAATTTTTAATTTTTGTTTGATCATTTAAAATACTTTTTATGTTTATTATGTTTGAGAAGAATATGTATTTATATTAAAACTAACTAACTATATTTATATTTGGAATATTTAGTTTATTTTTTGAGTTAGATTGTAATTGTGTTTATTTTTGGTGCCTTAAATTTTACAATAACAATCTATATCTATATTTCAAGTTTAAATTTTTAATTTTTGTTTGATCATTTAAAATACTTTTTATGTTTAAAAATTATTATTTATTTAAAATAACTAACTATATTTATATTTGAATATTTATTTATTTTTTAGTTTTAGATTGAATTGTTTAATTTTTTGTGTCCTTTATTTAGAATAATTATCTACTTTTACATCTATATATCTTTATTTATAGATGAATTTTTTTTATATGTCTTTCAAATTTGTAATTCTATATATCTTCATTTGTAAGTAATGCTTATTGTTTAAGGCTTTATATTGTATGTGTTTATTTACTCTGTTTTAGTTTATATTTATATTATATGTGTTTATTTACTCTATATATCTTTTATAATTTTTTTTTACTTCTTTTTATTTCTTTGAAGTTATAGGATTTATTTTTTTATAAATATTTATTTTTATTTGTGCAATAAAAAGTAATATCTAATACAATTTATAATAACAAACTAATACAGTAATTTACGCGCCTAGTTAGAATATGAAGCTAATGATGTGACATTTTACTTTTTTCATTATAAATAATATTTTTTTATTTAATAAAAATAATTTTTTTATGAAATAATGGAGTTACAAACTAATAAATTTAATGGATGATTTCATTATAATTAATATATTTTACATTTAATAAATATTGAGTTTTAATATTAAATATTTTTTTCTATAAAAAAAATAATTGAGTTATAATAGAATCATAATTAATGAAATAAGTTAAATAGTATAATTACATTAACAAATAGAATTAAAATATTAATTACAATTCACTAAAATTTATTTCACTAAAATTAAATATTCTTATACATCATCTAATTTGAATATATGAGAATTTTAAAGAGAAAAAATAATTAACTATATCAGTTGAATTACAATAATTTACATACAATGATTAATTGTACTAATTAATATTTAGTTCATTACTTGAGAATTAAAAAAAAAACTCATAATTTTACTTGTCATTTTTAATTAAAATAAATAAACAAATTATTTAAATTAAAGCAATAAAAATATAAATAACAAGAATTACAAAAAATAATTACGTTCAATTTAATTTGAAAAATAAAATTAAATGGTATGCGCATTGTGCGGATACATAACTAGTTTAACAGTAAAATTTTTAAAATACAAAATTTCTATTATTATAACTATTTTTATGGTCTTATGAATTAAAAAATTTTAATATTTTTTAACTATATTGCATCCGATCAATGGAATATAAGTCATTTAGAAAATATTGTTTTAGGAAAATATTTTCCAAGTTGAAAACAAACGGAGCCAAAGAAACCGTTTTTTTTTTTCCTGCATTTCTGACATTTTATTGATTATTTTAACTTCTCTACAGCTTCTATAAACATTTGAAGAAGCTAAAAATTTATACTTTCCCCCAAACCATGATTTGCAAAACACAGCTGCAAAGCAAAGATTTTTAAAAACCAAAAAAGGTCCACCGGAAATGCCAAACCGACTGTAGAAAAATGCTGCATAACAGACAATCTTTCTACCTTTTGTTCGTAGGAAAAATTTCAAATATGCATCCAAATATTAAATTTGTAAAAACAAACTAGCTTAGGTTAAAAAAAACTTATAAGTAGTGATTATTAACTTATCCTTCATATTCAAAATAAAGAAAATGCATTAGTTTAGCTCATAAAGAAAAGAGCTATATCCTTTAACATAAAGTAAAGGAATGTACATTTGCTTAACACTAGAAAGCAGAGAGTGTATAACCTATACCAACTGTACATTTTGTTATTCCCCCTAGTACCTTGTACAGTATATGTGTGTTCTGCATAATCTAGCCTCCAATTAAGTGTCCGAGTAATGGACTTACCGGCTGCAAAGCCTTTTGAGTTGTAGACGGATGTCCAGCCGCAACATTGTGAAATAACTGACCTAAGCAATGCATTGCTGTTTGATCATCCTGGAAAGGATAGTTGATAATAAATAATAAAATTAACAAGTAATTAGTTGAGTTTTTCAAACACATTTCAAAATGATTTTTGTGGTTGAGAACTTACGCGGATTACATTAATGAAGGATGAATCTCTCAACTTCATCGGAAGGCAACACCTTAGCCCATCGCATGCCCTGCGTTTAATTTTATGCTAAGATATAATAAAGTACGAAGTGCAAACAAATACGTGAAGCTACAATCATATTCAATTAACCTTGGACTTTCTGATAGCCTATGATAACACCAAATAATGTGTTTCAGCAGTCGCTTAGATTGGTCTTCTGCAATCCTTCCATCCTCGGCGAGCTTCTCAATCATTTTTGCTAAAACATGCCCTATGGCAAAAAATCGGTCTGCTAGAACGGAACAATACTTCAGTCCCTCATCGTTTAGTAGGATTCTGTAGACTATAAATGTAGCTACCTGTATATATATCCAAATATAAAAATAGATTAAGGCTGCATTTGGTGGTATTATAAATAAATTCTATAAAATTTTATGGAATTCTTCTGCAATTACATGTTTTCATGTTTAGCATTAATAAAAATATTTAATTTACTCATAAAACTAAAACTTTTGTGGAATTCAATATAACTAAACCAAATTTTGAATTATAAAAGAATTTACAGTTCAAATTCATTTATAACAAGGAGCAAATGAATTTTGAAAACCATGCCAATCAGAGCAGTAGAGTTTGAATTGGTAGAATTATATTTCTATGGAAAATAGCATGCAGATTCTGATGTCTTTTCACTCAATTATGTCAATGAACTCATACTTACAATTTCATCTTCCTTAATTGTGAAATCATGCATAAACAAGTAATAAGATACCAGCAGGAAAGCATACAACATGGAAAAAAAAATGTCAAATATGCGATTGTTCCAAGTCAAGGTACTTGCCGTTTTTGACAATTCATTGCCAACCTCCATGCAACGTAGGACAGAAGGAAGAATTTCAGAACTGAGAAGGAAGCGTACAACTTGCGCGTCATCAACCTGTAAAATAGAGAGGAGTAAAAAAGTTATTTTTAAGACTCAAGTTCGATAAAATTCTGAATACATGGTTCCTAAAAAGCCATGAATTAGGCCCCTCCCCTGTACTGTGCATAATAAGATCACAAATTATTGTCTTCAATTAGAATACAGGTTTTATCTATGCCATCTTTTGCAATAAGAAAAAAAAATAGTGATGTTATTAAAGAGCATAGGGAGATGGCTTTCTAAGTTTAAGTGAGGCAGTAAAACATTACCTTCACAAGTGCACCAATAACTCCTAAACTGCTAAGTCTTAAAAACTCATGAGACTTTTCCTTGTTTGTGTTGTTAAGAAAGGCAGTGAGATACAAAGGTATTTTAGCTGCAAAGCATGGAATTCAATTGTAAGTATCTTTCATTATCCAAAACATCAACAAATAGAAGCTTTCAATTTCTAATAAGTAAACAATCGAGCACTATATGATGAATTTTCATTGGGAAAGACATCAAATACAGTGCAAGATTTGGAAAGCTAATGATCTATTAAACCTATTAGAGAATTCATTCTTCTCAAAATATAAGAAATCACGAACTTATACCCATAAAACTTTTCAAGAAAACTACTTTAGAAATTAATTTATCTGAGATGGCAAGTTCAGGTAGTCCAGAAAACCCAAAAGATACCAAGCTATAAATCAGTTGCCCATAGGGTAAAACATATAAAAATAGGGACAAGGGAGGAAGAAAAATAATTAAAAATCCTCAAAATCCAAGCTGTAGTTTCCTTGCATGTGTGAAAGATTAGAGAAAGAAAATTTACCCTTAATAAAAAGCATCTTTGTGTCTGGGTGTGCTGCTATCCCCTGAAGAAAGAAAAATTGTCCTAATTTACAAATGAAATACTTCAAAAGAAATACATTTCCAGCCATAAAGAATATGAGAAACGAACAACAATCACCAATACCAATTGGAAGCTTCTATTATGAAGCGATAAGCTTAGTAGCATCTTATTAATTTTTTCTTTTTAGCTGTAGACAATGATGAATATACAAAAACCTCCATTTATGTAGCTTAAGTTGTAAAAACCCTTTCTTTATTGCCTTAAAAAGAAAAGAGAAGGGAAAAAAAAAATCATCAGTTACATATCTACTTCCAATTTGTTCCATTCCCTTGATTTTGAAACTAGTTATCAAATTGATTTTTTATTCCTAGCAAAAATTCCTTTAAGCTGCTTATTTGTTCATATATTACCTTTAAGCTTAATATGTGCTTGTACCTGGGCTAATAATTATATAACCGGCATACCAAGCTGAATTCATACTCATAGCAAAGCAAACATATTCAAGTATCAGTGCTTGGAGCAGTTTCATGTACAATAAAAAGCTCATTCATCTAATCAGAATACCACTTTGGATCTGACAAATTGACAACAGTACTAAATGATCTCAACCTTCTGTACAATACTTTTCATTTTTTTTTTACTTTTATTTCCTTTGAGAAAATAGATAATTTAGTTATTAGAGACAAATAATATATGAAAATTAGAAATTCAATTTCATAGCATACTTTGGGTTAATCACTTGTCAATTTTAAAACCAAACATGAGAGTGAAACCATTCAAAATGCAAGATGCCAAACACAAACTTATCCATTCCGGTACAAACAACATATCAAATAAAAATTAGCAAGTGAACTGATGCCATAATTCACCTTCTGTTGACAAGGTACTCATTATTTGCTAATTAACTAGAGAATTGCATGCATAACATCTGCAGCATTGTTACCTAAGTTTTACAATAAGCATTTAAGACAAACCAAGAAAGCAGAATAAAACAAAAATTAGAAGATGATGAAGATAAAAAAACAACCTGAAGTAAAACAAGTGCATTGCACACTTTATTTGATGCTTTGTCTGTAAGGTATGGAGAAGACAGTAAGTGGTACACTGAAATTATTTCCTGTAACGAATAAGTTATTAGTGGATATACAAAGAAACCATTAATTGGAAAAAGCATTTGGTATAGGAAAGCAATATTTTATACCTGTAGCAGTGTAGTGATAGTACCAAAAGAATGCCATAATAATGGTGCCAGATCTCCACGAACTGCCCTATTCTGGAGCATGAAAAAAGTGAAAAATGAATGTTTGGAATAATTAGAAAATATTGAATGGTTACTAAACAAATAAGATCAAGCCATAAGTCTGCACGTCAAAGACAAGCTTTTGCATGAAAACAAAATAGGCAGTGACATTTTTACACCTGCTTTACTTGATTTTTGTATTTTGCATTTTGCTTTCAATCAACTGGTGAATTGTATTTGGTTTTTGGCTTTTCACAATCATTTCCCTGTTTTCTTCATATTTCAAAGTTCTTGTACATTAGTTTTCAAGCATTACCACCATTCGTCCAAGGTAATAGCTCAACCATTTCCTGTATCATTATAAACTTTTCTAACTTCTATTATATTTGAAACAGCACTGATTGTTAAACAATACTCGATCCAGAAACAGGACTAACAAACATGCTGCTTGAATATAACTCATATCACATTATGTAGCCAACATTCGACTAAGAAATCATATGTAGAACCATAAACACAACAGTATTTAAAATAATCTATTAAATAGAAGCTATTGATTCAAAGTGACAACAACCCACTCAGTTTCTATCAATTTTTATCAAAATGAAAATCTTTGAGCATTAAATATGATACCTAGGAGAAGACTTATGACACATATTTGTTTACACCATTAACTCTCCCTTGGTATATTTCCAGAGTTTGATACTAAACCAATACAACAGTAGCAGCGATAAGATTAATTTTCTGCACAACATTTGATTACACCATCAAAACAAAAACCTAAGATTCAGTTTGGTGAGCTCTAAGTAATAAAATGCATTTCTACTGTAAAATTAGACCAGAATTTTATTCGATTACATTCAATTACGGCTTACCAAACAAAGCCTAAGATTCAGTGCAAGTCCCCTATCACTCCTAATTTACAAATTAGATAAGCAATATAATTCAAAATCTAAAACTGAAAAACACATACATGCTAACCAAACAGATATCAGATGTTGTCAAACACTAATGCAGTTCATTGTACATATATAGAACGCATTAAAATCTTAATTTTAAAAAATGCAATTCAACATGCAAATAAAAAAAAAAAAAAAAAAGCAAATTTCAACATGCCAAATAAAAAAAAAAAGAAAAAAAAGCGTTTCACCTTGCAGAACTTAAACATTCTTTAATGGATATTCAAAATACTTAAACAAAGTATTCGGTTCTAACAAAATGAGCAGACAAAAACAAATTTAAAAACTACCAACAAAAAGACAGCGAGATAAAAAAAAAAAAAAAAAAAAAAGAATTGTACATTAAAAATAAAATTAATAAGAAAACAATATGATATATATATATATATATACGACCTTGGATAGGATTGTAGAGAGCACGTTTCTGGCGTTGGTTCCCCGCCCGCGTGTTTTATTCTCATGAATCAACTAGCAACCGATTGTTCATTTCCGAGTCACCAGGAATCGGGGAGGCGAACAATTCGCCAGATAGCTGTGATTGCGAATGGTTTCGACATCTATCTCAAAAACACAATAGTTTTATTGGAAAAAAAAACCATTTTGAAGCGAAAGTGGATGAGTGTTAAGTGCGGAGAGTGAGAGAAGGAGGAAGAAGGATATGAGCTTGGCATGGTTTTCTCTGCTCTCCAAAATCGGCGATGCTTTAGTTTTACTAGGCTTCCCTTTTTAAGGAACTGGGGCTCATGCCATAATTTGGGGACATTTCTTTGCTTTCATATGATTCTTTTAGGGAAAAATAAAAATTACTAAGTTATAGTCCCAATTGACCATTAATGGACCTTTATTTTTAAAAATAGAAAGTATTGACCGTTTTTCAAAGTATTAATATTGTTCGTCTTCCATTTAAGGAATAATAAATTTAACACGATCTGATTATATGCGTTACTTTATTTAAAGATGACAGATTTAAAGCATAACCCGATTTTGCACTTTGATGTTTGTGACATATCTTCCCAATTTTTTTAAAAACGGATTGAAATTAATGTTTAAATAGTCTGAGATAGGGTTCGAGCCAATGCTGTTCAGTATCTTTACATGCGGGTTCAGTTCAGAAATAGTTACTTGCAATTATCACCATCCTTGTTTGCGTAGGCGATCCTTGTTATACATTCATAGTCGATAAGGATGTTTCAATATCAAAACATGGGTTGGAGAATTAGTTGCAGATGTAGTTATTGGTTGATATATACAAGAAATAGCTTGCATTTTCCATTATTATGCTCATTGTTTAATTGTTTAGATTACAATTATTGGATTTGGTTTGAAAATTAACAGTTGTAGTGTGTGAACATTTTTAGTTTAGTCCGAGAGACTAAATTCCAAGCGGCTCCACACACGGTTCATAGGTTTAAAAATTTGTATTAGAAGGAAAACCAAATAAAAATAAAAGAAAGACTATGGCAACAAGGGACAAAAAAAAAAAAAAAAAAATCCCACGGCCGACCAAAAAAGAAGACGGTAGAGGGTGTGATTTTTAAAAAATAAGATCTAAAAGGAAACAAAAAGAGCGAGGATTGTCAAGGAGAGAGACGACTAGAAAGTGCTTTTTTTCATGACGAGGAGAACTAATATGATAATTGTTTGGTTTCCAAATATGAAAAGATTGTCAATTTGAAATACGACCCGGATATTCTGGATCTTTCTAGTTTAAGGATTACAACTTAACGATTGACATCGACCCATATTAAGGGTTGACTTTTTTCAAATGAAATATATGAAAAAGGACACCGCTGTAAAATGGAGGCAAATAAGTCGAGAATTTTCCAAAGTTTTTAGTACCTTATTGGAAACCAATTTAACCGAAATTTCTGGTTTTAAAAAAATTGCAGATTGTTTACTGTTTACCGATTTACTAAACTAAATTTTACCGAATAGAACCTTAGTTCGAGTAAAATTTATAGATTATATTGAAGTTTGCCTAGCCCTGTTACCTTTGATTGACTTATGACGTGATCTATATTTAAAAAGATAAGGTATGGGTTGTTGAATATACTAATATGTCCATTTTTCGCAAGAGTTGCCACTTGGGTTGGGATTTTATTGATTTAAAAAATGTGATGCCCATATGTGCGGGGTCTTCGAATTTAATTGTTTTTGATCCAACTCCAAAACCTATTTAAATAGCCGTTGAAAGCCCCAGGTCATATGAAACAAAGATGGGGTGGTGGGATACGGTTCAATATGAAATCTACGGGTCAAATTAAATATAATGAATTAAGAGTATTTTAATAGAAAAATACAAATATTGAAGAAGAATTACTGGAAAAATTAAATATACTTAAAATTTAATTATGCAATAATTTGCACAGAACTATAAAAGTATAATTCAATAACCATTATTAACTTTAAATTTCTTAACATTGAATCAGTTAATTATCATTCATCATAATCATATCGATAATCAAACAATAAGAAAAATAAGTTTTCTTAATAAAAAGACACCCTAGTAAAATTAAAAAATACTAATAACATAATTATACAATAGGTGGTTTGTAAACTACAATATGCTCAAAATAGCAACAGATTTTGAAAACAAGTTATACCAATGAAAAAAGGCAATAATTTAAAAGGCAATATTACTGAAAAAATGTTTTGTAATTTAGTACGTTATTTGCGAATTGGTAAAATCAACATCTAAAGTTAAAACTAAAGTAAATCATATTACTATTTATTTTACATGTGACTTCAGTTTATGGGTGGACGGGTTTGCGGATATTTATCTAGAAGTGAACTCGGTTAATCAACTGAACCGAAAAATTATAAGAGATTGAACGCGCCCAACCTAACTCATTATATTATCTTTAAAACCCAACCGAAGTCAAAGATTTTCGACACCAAAACATGGGTGAATTTGTCAGACTGTATATGTGGTTGATATACAACGAAATGGCTTCCTTTTCCATTTATTGATGCTCATTTTTTTTGTATTTGTTAGATTTACAAATACTGGGATTTGGGTTGGAAAAGTAACATTTGGACTATGTTTGTTGAACATTCAGTTCCGTTCTAAGAGGCTAAATCAAGTTTTGGTTCCACACGGGATATAAGGTGATTAGGAAGGAACACGTAAATTAAAATAAAGACAGACAATGCAAGAGGAGCGAAAAAGAAAAATTCACCGTCGACCAGAAGGAAGACGATTAGAGGATGATTTGAAAAATAAAAGTCTAAAAGGAAAGAAAAAAAAGAGGAGGAGAGGAGTAAAGGAGAGAGACAGCTAGGGTTTTTTTTCATACGAGGAGAACTAAATAACAAGTTGCTTGTTTCCAATATTGAAATATGTCAATTATACGACCCGATATTTCTGATCTTTCCAATTTTAAGTCAGTTTACAATTTAACATTGACCTGGACCATAATAAGCGTGACTATTATTTCAAAAGAAATTATTAAAGAACGATCTGCTTTGAATGGGAAGTAGTAAGTCGGGAGAGCTTTCCAGAATTTTTTTTTGAGTATTTGTACCGAAGCCATTTACCATTTACGATGGGGGGGTTAGTTTTAAAAAATTACAGATGTGTTTACCGTTGTATTCAATTTACCAAAACTATTATTACCTAAAATCTTTTGTTCAAGTAAATTGGTAATTTTATTGAAGTGCCTAGCCCTAACCTGTTGATTTGGCTTTAGTAGTGATCTATATTTTAAAGGAATTAAGTGATGGAGTTGGTTGAATCACTAATATGTCGATTTTTTCCAAGGGTTGCCCTTGGGTTTGGTTTATTGATTTAAAGTACATGACCCATAAGTGGCGTGTATTTTCAAATGATTTTTTCATCCAAACCAACAACCATTTAAATATGTGAAGCGCGGGTATAATGAGATTTGGGTTGGGGTAGCGGGTTCAACATAAGATCTGCGGGTCAAGATAAATGATAGTAATAAAGTATTTTAATAAAATACAAATATGAAGGAGGAATTACGGAAAAAAAATGTAAATATTAACGTTAAAAAATTAATTATACAATTAATTTTCAGATCAAAAAACTATTAATTATTCCAATAACAATATAAAACTTAAATTTTCTTAACATGATCATAATTTATCATGCATCATAATTCAGTAACGATAATCAACATAAAAAAAAATTAAATATTTCCTAATAAGAAGGACACCTAGTAAATTAAAAATACTTAATAACATAATTATTACAATATGTTTTAAAAAAGTACAATATGCTTTCAAATAGCAAACAAGTTTGAAAAGCAAGGTTTGATCACTTGAAATGAAAAAAGCCAATGAATTTTTAAAGGAAATAATCTACTATATATGCTATGTAATTCTAGTATTTTATTTTCAAAAATTTCTGTGAATCAATCCTAAATAACGTAATAATCTCATAATTACATATTTTATTTTATTGTGTGACATCAGTTTATGGGTTGGATCGGGTATGCGGGATTTATTTCTAGTGAAACTCATTAGTCACCCAAGCCGAAAATTATTAAAGAGTTGAATCGTGTCCAGCACCAACTTCATATGATCTTTTTAAAAACCCAGCCGAGTCAAAGGATTTTGACACCAAAAACAGGGTGAATGTCGATTATATTGGTTGATATAAGTGAAATGGCTCCTTTCCGATTATTTCATGCCTTTGGTTCTTTAATTGTTAGGATTAAAATACGGATTTTTGGTTGCGAAAAGCACATTGACTATATGTTGAATATTCCAATTTCGTTCTGAGAGGACAAATCCGCAAAAGTTTTGTTGTCCACACGGTCATAGTTGAAAATTGTTTTAGAAGGAAAACGTAAATTAAAATTAATAGAAAGGAAAGACGATGCAAGGGACGAAACCAAAAAACTCCGCCACCGCCGAACAGAAGAAGACGGTCAGAGGTGATTTTAAAAAAATAAGAGATCTAAAAGGGGGGGAAGAAAAAAAACAGAGGAGGAGAGTAAAGGAGAGAAAGAACGGCTTAAGGGTTTTTTTTCATACAAGACAACTTAATATAAGTTTGTGTTTCCAAATATTGAAAGATGTGCAATTTAATATCAATCCGATATTCTGATCTTTCCAATTTTTTAAGGATTACGAACTGACATGACAGGCGACCATATTTAAGCAGTTGACTTTTTTTCCAAAAAGGAAATATTTAAAACGGACGGCCGCTTTGAATTGAAGCAGTAAGTCGAGACTTCCCAAATTTTTGAGTATTTTACCGAACCATTTACCATGTTTGACCGATTTTTTTGTGTTTTAAAAAAATTGCAAGATTATTTTTTGCCGTTTACCGATTTTACAAAACTTTTTTTACCAAATAATCTTGTTTCGGTAAATTTGTATTATTGAAGAGTTACGCGCCTAAGCACTACCTTTTGATTGGGCTTATTAGATGATGCAATAGTTTTAAGAGAATGTAAGTTATGAAGTTGTTTGAATTACTAATATGTCGATGTTTTCCAAGGATGTGCACTTGGGAGTTTTGGTTTATTGATTTGAAGAGTGCATGACCACTAAAGTGCAGGTATTTCAATGATTTTTTTTCATCCAGACAACCAATTAAATACGTTGAAGCCATTAAATTACGTTGAAAAGCCGCGAGTTATTTAACGGATTGGATTGGATACGGGAGTTCAACATAAATCTATGTCGGTGTTCACAATAAAATGAATGATAATATAAAATATATTTAAATAAAAATGACAAATATTGAAAGAGGGAATTACATTGAAAAATTAAATATTACTTATTTACAATAATTTTCACAAACTATAGAATATTATTCCAATAACAATATTGAACTTTTACAATTTCTTACACATGATCATTATTATTCATCGATCACAATCATGTCAAGTAATGTCAACAATAAAAAATAAATTTCCCGTCCTAATAGAAGGGACACTAGTAAAATGTAAAAAATACTTAATAACCAAATCATACAATATGTTTTAAACTACAATAGTGCCCAAATAAGCAAAACAATTTGAAAACAAAGTTTTTGACTAATGAAAAAAAGGCAATAAGTAAGGCATATCTACCTAAGATTTTGTTATGTAAGTTTTAGTATCTTATTTTTTCCAAAATTGTTAAAATCAGAATCTTAGGGATTAAACTAAATAAATCATATTACATATTTATTTATGTAAGGCAGTCATTTATTGGGTTTGGACCGGAGCTGGCGGAATTATCTATTGAACATCGTAATTCAACCAACCTAAAATTTATAAAGATGGATGCGGCCCAACCCAGACTCCTTATATATCTTTAAACCACCGACCGGTCAAAGATTTTGACACCAAAACATGGTTGAATTTATCAGATTATATTGAGTTGATATTACAGCGAAATGACTCCTTTCCAGTTTTATAATGCTTATTGTTTTAATTGTTAGAATTACGCCAATTAACTGGATTTTGGTTTGAAAAGTAACATTTGACTATGGTTTTGAACATTAAGTTTCGGTTCTGAGAGGGGAACTAAATCCCAAGTTTTGTTCGCACACAGTGCATAGGTTTTGAAGAAATATGGTTAGAAGGGAAAACTATAAAATAAAGAAGACGAGTCCAAAAGGGCGAAGCAAAGAAATATCACCGCCGACCAAAGGAAGATGGGTCAGTTAAAAAATAAGATCTAAAAGAAAAGAACAAAAAGAGAGAGAGTCGAAAGGGAAAGGAGACAGCTAGGGTTTTTTTTTCAACAAGACAACTTAATTAATAAGTTTTTTGTTTCAAAATATCAAAGAAGTCAATTTAATGATGAACCCGATATTTGGTGTGATTCTTTCCATTAAGGATTTACAAACGTTAGACATGACCGACCCGATAATAAGGTTCCACTTTTTCAGAAGAAATAAAAACTGATGCCGCTTTGAATGAAAGCAAGTAAAGCGAGAATTTCCAATTTTGTTAAGTAATTTACTCCGAACCAGTTTACCATGTACTGAATTTTGTTGTAAAAGAAATTGTAAGATTGTTTTATCGTTTACCGATTTGCCCAAAACTATTTGTTTTACCGAATAACTTTGTTTCGGTTAAATTGGTGATTATTGAAGTTTGCCTAGCCCTAGCTTTGAACTTGGCTTATGAGTGATTCTATATTTTCAAAAAATTAAAGAGTATTTGATGTTGTGATTACTATACGCGAGCGTGGGGTTTGGTTTTAGTTGATTTTGTAAGAGTCATGATCCGTATTGGTTGGGTCTTTCAATGATTTTGTTTGATGCCAACCCCAAGCCAATTAAATACGTGAAGCGCGGGTTATTAACGGATTTGGGTTGCTACAGGTAGGACTTGGCCGACGGTTCCGGAACCGCGGGTTGCGATTCCCGAGAAAAAACTGAAACCGGAACCGAAACCGATTAACAAGGGTCCAGTTTCTGGTTCCGGTTGTGGAACCATTCGGTTCCGGTTCCAGATCCGATTATAAAACCGACGGTTCCGATTGGTTTTCCGGCCGAATTGCATAATTTTAAATTGTTAAATTTTGAATGCGGTTTTAAAAAAAAAAAATTATTTGAACATAAGAAATTTGAAAAAATGACACCCTAAAAAAAAATTTAAAATTTGAAGACCGGTTTTAAAAGAAAAAAATTTATTATTGAACATGAAAAAATTAAACAAAAATACACCATAAAAAATTTTAAATTTGAAAAGGGGACCGGGTTTTAAAAAAAAATTATTTGAAACATTTAAAAAATTAGAAAAATAGCATCTAAAATTAAAAGAATACGTTCAATGTAAATTTTATTTTTTTTTTAGAAAGGAGCTTGAATTGTTGAGTGTTGATAACATAAATTATTTTTTTTAAAAAGAAAAATTTTCAGAACTAATTTTTTTTTTTTTGTAAGTTTGAACATAATTTTAAAAAAAAAAATGGGCTGAACTTAATTTTTTTTTTTGTTTAAAAAAAAAATTAAGTTTTGCTACGTATCCTCTTGGGGGGGGGTTTACGAGTAATCAGAAGCCTAGACGTAGTT
The DNA here is from genome assembly GCF_014843425.1 of Jatropha curcas. The sequence goes on along the minus strand of NW_023591529.1, from coordinate 1,486 downwards.
TCATTACTTACCTATGATCAATTCACGCCTTTTTACCTTAATTGGCTATTTGCACCCAACGTGTTGATGTTCCGCGTTGAGGCCCATCGTTATAAATTTCAATAAAAATCTCCATTTCTTTTTGAATTTTCGTTGGGCTCTTAGTGGTCGGCCTTGGTCCAATCATTCACGCATGCTTGTGCTTCTAGTTGGATCGGCTGTTCATACGAAGGATCTGTTTCATTAAGATATGTTTCCTCTTTGACTAAAAGCGTTATGTTTTCGAACGCGAACAAACAGTGGAGACCGGGAGCTGCTTTAAATTTATTTTGCACAGTAAAAGAAAAGAATTGGAAAAAGAAGAAACAGTATTTTGCGATGACGGGACTCCACCAACTCTTAAAATTGAAAAATCATGTGTACGCCATAATCGATCCACCAGAACTCAAAAGAAGTTGTTTAAAGTAATTATCAAATTCAAGAAAGTAGAACTGGAGTTCCCTTGGTTCTTTTTTGTCTTTGTACATAAAACTATAGTTTGAAGCAACACCAACACCACTTTACCCTTGTGTGGAATTGGTTGGAATATTAGATTGATGAGAAGTAGAAATAGAAGTTAGATGAACTAGAAATTTGAAGCAAATTCATTCATATAATTGCATAGATATTTTTGTTTAAGCTTCATGCATTAACTACGATTATATATTAAAAACATTATTTCTACATCAAGATTTAAACATCCATTAAGTAAATAGGTTCAAATAATCACATAAAACATCCATGTCTACAAATCTTAGGATCAAATACAAGTTGAGCAACAAGGAGGATAGAAAGAGGGGTGGTATATTTTTTTAAAAATAAAGATAATCATTTTTTTTTTCATTGAAAAAAATACAATCTTTTAATAAATCATCATTTTTGAAATTCTTGGGTGCAGATGAGTACACCAATATTAATACACCGATAGGTTAAAAATAGAATTTAGATGGGGATAATAAACGCCCACTAAATTTATAGGTAGCTGTGAACCCCTTCCCCAGAAAGCACAGTAGGCATGTGAATGGCATGTGATAAAAGGAGAAAGAAAATGCACGTGAGTGTGTGAGTCGCCACACTTGTTTTAATTATTTTAGCGGTAAACTAGGAAAAAACCCTAAGTGACTCCATTTTTTGAATTTAGACCTAAGTTACTAGAATTAATTATCCCAATGGTTAAGGCACAGTCTGCCCGAAACCCGAAGGGTGGATTCCCGGAGGACTATGTCAGCTAGGATGTGAACTAACCGATTGGAGATGCTTTGCAAGGTGGAATGGACGGGATTAGATGAAAATGGGTTTTGTGTTTGATTTTGGACTTTGGCCGGCCCGGGGTTGAAATCCCGGAACGTGGCCGCTACGTTTTTTACTTCCGTTTTGAAATTGGAGAGACTCAAGAGTGCAAACGATGAAAAAGTTCGATAGGCTTCTTTAGAGGGGCTTTGAATTGGGTATGGCATCTTCTCTTCTT
>NW_023591528.1:0-62769 GCF_014843425.1 Jatropha curcas | reverse complement strand
TAACTTCATACTACATAATGTACGCGTTGCAACTTCTATAGGAAATGCAAATTAAGATTAGAAATGTAGTATCATGCTTTTTCTTTCATTTTCCAACCTAATGCTCGTCCAGGTGTCATATGACCTTAGTTTTAACATGAAACACTTCATATCCAACCCACATCCTAGACACATAATAATAACAATTCAAACAATAGAAGTCAATGGCATGCTAAATTCATTCGATGTTTATGAAATGCAGAATTTCAGCATTTGAGTAGCTTGCATTTCGTTGACTATATCTTGAATTCTTTATATTCATTTGCCCTGAAATTTTTACAGTATGTTCCCAACATCTTAGGGTAGGGCCCTGTAAAATTTCATAATTTTTAAAAAGGAAAAAGATTATTTTGAAAGCATACGACCGAATGACATATGTAAATGAATTTTATGATTCTTATACCGTAAAAGAGGAGGATGTTGGCCAATTGATAACTGTAGTATGAGGGGTGGCCGTGATTGGCTGTTTTTACCAGTGGTTGTGAAATGAAATGTTGTCCATTGTGATTTTGATATCATGAACCATATAAAATTTCATGAATTTTGAAGTTCATTTGCTTAGTCAAATAGGTCAATTACAGAAGTTGAATTTCAGGCAGCCCAACGGTAACAAGTCTGACAATGATATGTTTGCTTAAGCATTCTCAACTCACTTCCAGCACAAATTCATGCAATCTAACTCTCTTATTACTTATATAACATCATAATATAAGATATATCAGAATCTCTAATTCATAGAATATCAAGTACAAACTCAAAATCGTCCATCTTGGTGAATTATGCAAATTAGACTTTGAATTCATGCATAACTAATTTCAATCATCTTAAATCACCTTAAAATCAATTCTAATTACTTCATCTTCACCAAATCAGAATGAACAAGCAAGCATCTCACTTCAAAGTTCATGGAATTCAAAAATTAATCCATAGAAAAAAAGGAGGAAGTGAAGATAACTAACCTTTTCTTAAGAATGACTTGAAAATTCTTTGATTTTCACCTCTTTTTTGCTTGGTTTTTAATTAAAACCCTCCTCCTCTCTTCTTGAACGACTTGGACTGCAAAAATGGGTGAAAATGTCGTGGTTTATCTCCACCTCTTCATAAAAATATATAATAAACATTATTAAAAATTTCTTCCATGTCCTTTAAATGAAAATTACACTAATTTCTTCGCATGTCCTTTAAATGAAATTACACTATAATCCTCCCTTTTGTTTTCCCTTCAATCTTTGGATTGTAAATCTTTTATCACTTCACTTTATCCTATTAGGTTATAAACCAAGTGTAATTTAATATTCTACCCCACTTAAGAAAAGTCAATACTGAAATTACCTGTTTTCCGGGGCTTTTCGGGTAAAATCGTACTTACCAAAAAGTCATTCCTTTTAACTCATTTTGATTTCCTTTAATCTTTCAAAATTGATTTGTAAATTAATAATTAACATCCTCATATATAGTTTCCCATTATTCCTAGGTTTTCCTTTCATTCGAATAACCGAATTCATCAAAAAAACTTAGATAAAGACTAATAAGTTGAGGATATTACAACTCTTCCCTCCCTTAAGAAATTTCGTTCTCGAAATTTTACCTATTATAGATCTCTGAATAATTGTGGATGTTGTCTTCTCTATTTTTTTCAGTTCCCAAGTAGCCTCTTCGGAGTGGCTTCTCCATAACACCTTAACTAAGGGAATCTGTTTATTCCGAAGTTGCTTAACTTCCTTAGCTATGATAGCCACTGGTTCTTCATCATATGTGAAGTCTCGATTAACAGATTCCCTTAGTTAAGGTGTTATGTGTTGTTTGATCCTGGATCATCTCACTCTTATATTAGTGCTAGGATTTCTTGTTATGCATCTGTTCCTTGTTTGAGATTGGGTTATGATGTGCTTGTATCGAGTCCATTAGGGCAGGAGGTTATTGTTAACAAATTATATCATGATTGCCCACTAATGATCCAAGGTCAGGTATTCCTTTCTGATTTAGTTGAGATGCCCTTCAGAGATTTTGATGTTATTTTGGGCATGGATTGGTTAAAAAAATATCAGGCAGTGGTTGATTATGACCTTAAGAAGATTAGATTCTATTTAAACTGCCAGAATATGTAGTGTGACGCGTTTTGGGCTGGCAGAGTGGGTGACCCCTGACCCAGGAACAAAACCGTGCGGGCCGTAGGCTCACAGCGGACATTATCACACTAAGGCTGGGCTGTTACACTCTCACATGGCCCATCCTCTCAGACGTGTGCACCCGGGAAGCCAATCCCCCATACCTAGCCGACCGGTCTAACCCTCACATGACCAGTCCTCTCATTGTTTTTCCATTCTCTCTTTTCTTTTCCATACCAACAGAAGGCAACCCTATGGTCTGCGTCAAATCTAGATCATCTAGTGCACACAACAAGATGCCACCCTGTGGGCTTCTATGACATCCAGATTATCAGGTGCACACAACAGGAGGCCACGATGTGGTTTCTATAATATAATCCATGGTATCAGGTGCACACGGGGGCACCGATCTCCCACTTACCCGGCCGACGGTCCAATTTCATAATTTCATCATAATCCGGATCCATGCTTTATCGACCGTCCTCACAAACCGATGATGACTCACTCCATCCCAATTCCACACAAGCAAGGCACATCAATATCACAAGTAACCAAACAATTTTTAATATCAACAAATAGTGCAGCACATTATGGCGATTCAACAAAATAATGCATGATAACATGTAGCCATGAATGCATGAATGCAGGCGGATGATGCGAATTATCTAACACTACTCACAGTTAATTATCTAACCACTACTCACAGTTTCTTTATTGTCCTTTAAAGAGGACTTGTTCTTTATTACTACAAATGCTTCCCATGCTTCCAACTTTTGTCCTCGCATTTTGAAATTTTATAAACCTCTAAAATAAAAGAAAATTCTAAAATAAGAATTCTAATTCGAGAAATGTATTTCACATTTATTTATTAGTTTTAGTTACTAATCACTTAACTAACTTATCCAACTAAACTGTATATATAGTGTTTCCTCATTTATTTATTTATTCTAATTTTTAATCTTTAAATAAAACTTCTAATTATTTGGTAAGTAATATTTTTTATAATAATATGAATAATATGAATAATAATCATAATATTACTAATAATAATAATAATAGTAATAATAAGAATACTAAAAGTTTTAGTCGTTACTGCCTATTAAGGATATGACGAATTTAATTCTGTATTAAGTGTTTTGCGCTAAAATTCAACAGTATTTCCTCTATAAACTGTACTATCCAATTTTATATTTTTCCGCATGTCAACACACAACTCATCCATTGGACAATTCACAAACCGATCCCATCTGCCATAACCATCATTCATTCGTTCATTCAATTCACACTGCCTATTCATCGGGCACATTCTTAATCAAGCTAAATTCCCATTATAATTAATTGTTCTATAACTATTTACTTGTTTATACTAATACTTAATAAAATTCCTAAAATTTACTTACATATACTAATACTTAATAAAATTCCTAAAATTTACTTACATTATTATTAGCTAGGAATTCATATTTCAATATCAACCTTATAATTATAATTAATGTTCATTGAATATATTTAGCAATTTTCAATTTAATTTACTTAAATACCCAATTAGATTCTTTAATTAGTTAATTCAAGATTTATACAAAAATTACGAATCGAGTCTTAGAGTGTACCGATTGAGAATCGGACGACGGATTCACAGTCTACAGGAGGAGAGGAGAATTCTGCCATTTTGGTGCCTCGCCGGAGTGTCGCCGGCCGGTCGCCTGACCACTGCCGCTGACGCCGTGAACGGTTGCCGGAAAATCCAAACGGTCTAGAATTGGTCAATCTGCACACCAAAATACTCGAAATTATGCCAGGACCTCGATTATATGACCAATTTGAGCTGAAGATGCCTCGTTTGGCCGGAAACCGCCTCCAAACCTTCGGCCGACCGTCTTCTATGAGCTCATTCGATCCAGGCCACACTACAAACGATTGATGCCACGGAATGGAAGCAGAGGAAGAAAGTAGATCTGCTACAACTGGCTCGTTGCTTGAGATCGTCGGAAAACCAACTAGAGGCGCGATTTGCGGTGGAGCGAAACTGCGACTCCTCTTGCAGTCGATGTGCTTGCCAAAAAAAAGAAGGAGAGAGGAGAAGGGAGGCCTGAACAGCTGCGCTGGTGACGCGACGGCGAGGAGGGGGACTCGATCAGCTCCAGTGGCCGGAACGGGGAGGAAAGGGGGAGGAGGTAGCGCGCGATCCAGGGAAAGGAGAAGAACGGAAAAGAAAAGAAAAGAAAAAAAAAAAAAGAGAAGGTGATTCTGGGAAAAAAAAAAAAAAAAAAGAGAAGGTGATTCTGGGTTCATGGGCCCATTCGGTCGATTCGAATCGGTTTGATCCAAATCAATTCAGTTTGGCCCGACTTTTGCTTTGGTTTAATGGGTTTCGCCTGGTGTTACAGATCCGTTTGTGAATTCTTTTTATTATTTAATTAGGTTCCTACTAACATTTCTCTTCAATTCACTTGATATTAATATTAAATAATCAAATATTAGATTTTTAAGATAATAAAATTCATGTAGTATTAATATTAATAATCATAATATTAGATTTTTAAGATAATTAATTCATGTAGTAACCACACTCACATTTACATATTTAAAATACATTAATAGTTAGGACTCCATATTCATTCTTAAAAATTTTTAAAGGTTCTCAACCCGGTAATTCCGATAATGTGTTTTGGGCTTGAGCCCAACTTTGTAAACTTGAGCTCGAATCAAACTAAACGGCATTTGCAGCCCAAGCAGTCATAATTTCTGATTTTTGATTTAAAAATTTCATAAATTTTGAAAATAAAAATTCGGGGTGTTTCAGTATCTTTTGTTTCCTATATATGTACTGCATAAAGCTAATAACAAAAAATCCTTTTCTGTGCAAAACAATACTTTCTTTAGAGTGTTTTTTCAATAAAATCACAATAAAATTAACACCAATGACCTAATTTTGTACTTAATTTTATTTAGGTCACATTAATTTAATTTGTCACTTTTTAATCGCTCAACTTTAATTTTTATTTTAATGAGAGGTCACTTATCATAATAGGGTAATTAGAATAGTAATATGACACTAAAAATTACATATATCACAAAAAAAAATCATGATTATGAATGAATATAGAAAAGAAAAGGAAAAAACGCTAGAAAATATAAGAGAGTGAAATTTTTTTTCTCTTTTATTTTTTTAAAAGAAACTTTTTATTTAAATGACGTCATTTGTTAAATAAATTAAAAGGCAGATTCCAAATTAATATATTAAGAGAAAATCTGAAATTTTTAATTTATTTTTATTACCATATTATTATTTCTGATGACAATATTTCAATGAGTGACCTTCCATTGAAACAAATATCAAAGTTAAAAAAAAATGAAAAATTAAAGTTATAAAATCAAGTGTGAAATCAAGTCTTTTTTTTTCTCTCTTTTCTTTCTAGTCTTCTAATTCTAGTTTTAATTTGGGACTGTCACTGTTTATCAGCAAGAGCCATTACCTTCTACTCTTTCTTTCGCTTCACCTCCTTTCACTTTTAATCTTCCTTTGCTTTTAATCTTTTATTTACTTTATTAACTCAAATATGTTTTCCTATAACTTATTTGTTTTTTATATTATTATTGTTGCGTTGTCTCCATATTTGGAATTTTTTTTCCTTCTTTGTGAGTGTTTATTACTAAATAAAAATATGATATTGACTTTATTTGGTTAGATATTTTAGGTCTTGATTTATAGGTGTGGATCTTTGATTAGTGAAGCCTGGTAAGGCGGCTTATTCCTCCATTGATGCTATTGATGCATAGTGGTGAAAATTCATTTGTATTCATATTTTGTAAATTCTTGAAAAAACAATCCAGGTATAGAAGATGCAGAGAAATTATTATTTTCTCGTTCAAATCAATTAACGGACTTGTTGCTGCTGTGAAAATTTATATCTTTTATCAAAATCAACTTGAAATGGAAAGATTTAATATTATATTTTTTTTTAATCTTAGTTTTATTATTCAAAAGAAAATAAATTCTTTCTTTTTATTAAAGATCAACGAATACTATTAGCTATTAATAATAAAGTTCTATATTTGATCTATCATAAGTATTTATAATTTTTAATATTATTTTAATAAATTACATTTTAAAAAAATTCGAATAGGTGACCATCAGTATAATTTATCCGGATGACCGGGAATTATAGATTGATCTCTAACTATTATCCCTCTATTATCCTTCACTTGCAGCGTGTTTGGAATTTAAAGAGGATAAACGGGAAGGAAAGAAAATATGAGAAAAAAATAACAATTGAAAGTTACTTTACCAGTTTACCTTATTTGGAGAGACGAGAGAAAATGAAAGTATAAGGAAATTTTGTATCAAATTTCACCCGGGCCCACCACTTTTTAATCTCTTCAAAACGGAGAGATTTTGGCTATTTTAAGGAGGATCTGACTATTTTGCATGAAATTACAAATTGCCCCTAATAGTCATGATATCTTTATTGCTTTTCTTTATGCTTCAACCCACTTTTGATAAATTATAATACAAAATAATTTATATGTATTTACAATGCTTATGTATATTTTAATTTTAATTTCCTCCCCTTCGAATAATATTCACCAAATTGGTGATAACTTTGTGGTGAAGAGGACGTGAGCTGTAGGTCTCTCAGTCTCCACATCTTCTACAAGATGTGGAAAGACTAATCAAGTCACACCTGATTGATTGTAAATTTTCCTTCTTTTGTTACACAACTGCTCTCTTGAATTATTATTATTTTCATTCTTTGATTAAGGGTAAAATTGTAAATTTATAGCAATAATATTTTCTTTGCTCATCTTATTTTATTTCTTCATTTTATTTTTCTTCCAATCCAAATATACGGTGGAAAATAAATAATACAATAATTTCTTATTTTCTCTACTCTCTTATTTTCTTTCTTCTCTTTCCCAAACATAGTGTTAGCCTCCCACGTTGCAAAAATCCCAATAACACAATGAACATTTCTCCCATGCATGAAATCAAAGAGCTGTCGAGCTTCATCAACAAAACCACTTTTCGAGTATTGAGTGAGCAACGGTCCAATAAACAATACGGCTATGAGAACTTGCTGTTAGGCATTTTGTTGAGCAGGTTATGTGCAGCATATAGTCTAACAGTGATAGAGATCGGAGAAATTGATAGTCGTTGAATGTAAATTTTGGGAAATGTTTTTTGGAAACTGTAACTCGTGAACTGAGAAAACATACGAACTTCTTTGAGTAAAATTCTTAGAAGAGACTTCAAGTGCTCTGAAACAAAAGGCGGGCATTAACAGTTTTTCAAAAGGCGAGCGGCACACATGTAAAATGGTTGCTGTTAACTTTCACCGTCACATACGTGTGAGCGTGTTTTTGGGTTAAAAAAAAAAAAAAAAAAAAAAAAAAAAAAAGAGAGATAGAGAATAAAAGAAAATTTAGGAATTTCCTTTTCTTCGTCTTTCTGTTTCCTCTTCTGGAACAAAAAAAAAAAAAAAAAAAAAGAGAGATAGAGAATAAAAAAAATTTAGGCAATTTCCTTTCTTCGTCTTCTGTTTCCTCTCTGGAACTCTAAGCAAACCAACAATGGAGTTCCTGGATGAGGACGATAGACCCAGGTTCGTCTTCCAATCTCGGCCAATCCCATCTTCATTTGCAGATCAACAACCTCGACAAAAACCGTTAAATAAACCTCTTTTCTTCATTACAATTGCCTTCTCTTCCCTTTTATTGATTTTCTCTATTTTTTATCTCCAAGCGGAACCCTTTAAATCTCTCCTCTTTTGGGTCTCTGTTTCCTTCTTTATTGGCCCTTTCGCACCATCTAACGTCACAGGTGGTGACATTTCAGTCGGCCAAGGTCCAATCGTCGAGTTCGAGCCTCTTGATGAAGAACCCGAGATTTCATCTAAAAAGAAAGCCCCCAAGAAAAGATCCAAACCAATTAGATCTGATGAAACTGTTATGAGTCCAATTCATGGTATAGAAATAGCAAATGGATCGTCAATTACAGAGAAAAAGCGTGAAGCTTTGGGGAAGAGTACAAATGGGTTGGTGGCAAATGAGGAAGAGAAGGACTGGACTGAAGAGGACTTAGAGATATTGAAGAAACAAATGATGAAGAATCCTGTTGGAAAGCCAAGAAGGTGGGAAGTGATTGCAGAGGCATTTAATGGGAGGCATAGAGTAGAGAGTGTAATAAAGATGGCAAAAGAAATGGGAGAAAGGAAAGTAGATGGTAATGATTCATATGCGAAGTTTTTAAAGAATAGGAAACCATTGGATACAAGAGTTCAGGCCGAGATTGGTGGAGAAGAGAGTGGTGAAGCAAAGAAGGATAGTGAGGATGGTGGCGGTGGAGTGGGGTGGAGTGCAGGAGAGGATATTGCTTTGTTAAATGCCTTGAAAGCGTTTCCTAAGGATGTGGCAATGAGGTGGGAGAAGATTGCAGCTGCAGTTCCTGGGAAATCAATGGCCGCTTGTAGGAAAAGAGTTGCTGAATTGAAAAGGGATTTTCGGAGTTCGAAAGCTGGTGCTGAGAGTTAAACTCAAAATTCAGCTGCTGAGTGTTGAACATCCAAAACTTTCATTTGAGGCAGCATTGGGGAGGAAATAGGTGACTCATATCAGTGTTATTCTTGTTCTTCCCCATGATTTTTGACATGAGAAAAGTTGCTGACAGTACTACTTGATTTCGTTTTATACATGACATTCTCTAAATTTGTAGAGACCAGTTATAATAAAAATGAATGTTTATTTGGTTATTGCAGTGGCTTGGTTGATGAAAGTGGTGTGGTTGTGTTATCTTTTATGCTTGTTGATTATTTTCTGGTTTATTGGTTGATGGAAGTTCAGCATCTAATTATTTTTTATGATTAATTTTTTATATATATTGAGGATATTAAAACCTCTAACCAAAAAGCTGAATGAAAATCCCTGTGAACATCATTAATGCAACAAAAAGTCTTTTATTTTCGATTAACTAGTTTCCATTTTCAAACAATGAAAAAGCTTTTAGATTGGGGCACAAGATTTGAATGTTACATCATACTTCTAAGGTGCCATTGTTCTTTTTCGTTTATAAGATTAAAATGTGATTTACTGCTGTGCTATTTTCCATGGTGTCATGCATATTGTATTGTATTTTGCTTGTGCAATACATGGAAGATTTGTATTCTATAAATTCTGGAAGAGAAAGTATTCAAATGGTCTTCTATTGATTTCCAGAGGTACAAAATGATCCTTAGTTGAATTAATGTGTGGTGCGCCCATGTCTCTCTGTGTCTGTGTGTTTTAGCGAGAGAGAGAGAAGGGCTTAGTATCTTGTCAAGTGAAGAGATGGGGTTATTGAGAAGGATGATCTCAGCAATTCTTTACTGTAAATTGAAATTTGGATTTTATATTGACATGTATGGTTAGCAATTGCAAGCCTTGTCAAGTGGAATTTGAAAATTCTTCCAAAGCCCTTTGGAAGATCGAAATTTCAAAAATTTGTTGCACCTTGGAAGGTATTATACAGTTTATGCCCGAGGAAATACTGTCAACTCAGATTTTTACTCTCTCTCTCTTCTTCCTCCCTCCCTCCCTCCCCCTTCTCCCTTCCCCACCCCATACTTGTCACTCAGATTTTTACTCTCTCCTCTCTCTTCCTGCCCTATCCCCCCTCCCTCCCCCTTCTCCCTTCCCCACCCCACCCCCCCCCCCCACCACCCCCCCCCCCCCCCCCCCCACCCCCGCGGGTGTTAAACAAAATTGCTTTAGCTGGCCAGGTTTGCAAAACATTCTGTTTTTTCAAAATCCTAGCAAGTTGTTTTCTGCTATGAAATATTTGTCATCTTCCTACCTAGAAATTAGGGACACGAAACATCAAAACATGTATAAATACCTTTGTTGAACTGCTGTTTCTTTTATTAATGGCTTTCTGCCATTAGATAAATATTATATCTTCTTCTTCAACATTTTAATATGACGAGCAAGAATATTTTTGGGCTTCCTTTTTCTTGCCAGGGACTGTTGTTAAACTACTGACCTGATCAAGTGATTACTTTGGTGGATTTAATTGAATTAAAATTTTTGGCCCCCGCGGGTGTTGAACAAAATTGCTTAGCTGCCAGTTTGCAAAGCATTCTGTTTTTCAAAATCCTAGCAAGTTGTTTTCTGCTATGAAATATGTCATCTACCTAGAAATTAGGGACACGAAACATCAAAACATGTATAAATACCTTTGTTGAACTGCTGTTTCTTTTATTAATGGCTTCTGCCATTAGATAAATATTATTATCTTCTTCTTCAACATTTTAATATGAGAGCAGAATATTTTTGGCTTCCTTTTCTGCCAGACTGTTGTTAACTACTGACCTGATCAAGTTGATACTTTGGTGGATTTAATTGAATTTAAAATTTTTGGTATCATGATGCAAGTGGGATTGTATTGTTGATTTAGACAGCTAATGTAAGGCCTTGTCCAAGCATCACCCGGGATGGTTAAAAGTATCTGAATGCTCATTTGAATTTGATCTCACACACGAAGTGGTTGTATCCTTATGAATTGGACTTTGATTGAAAAGAGTCACCACCTTAATTTTATTCTGGTTTGCACTACATTGCTTGCTATGGTCGGAGGTTTCTCTTTGGGAATGTTGTAGACCTCTTCAGAATCCTTCCTGACTTATTACAGGACAAGGGATAGTGAAGTTAGTTAGCTATGAATTTCCTAGTTTCTGAGAGAATAGGAACAATTAGGCTTGGTTGTGATCAAATTTGGTTTAGTTTTGGTCCATCACTAAAACATTTTATTTTGGGAAATGGATTGAGAAAACAAGCAAAACTTTTTATAGTTTTTCCTTGTTTTGACCATCTCTTTATGTTTTTACTTCCTGTAATTTGAAGAACATGGAATTGTCACCTCTTCCTGCTGCATGTGAGAAGAGACTTTTTTAGGTGTTAAGGGATTTTGGTTCAGCAAATCTGCTCTTATATATTGCCCAGTAGAGAGGGATGTGAGGGCCTGTTTTGTCTCTTTCTGGCTTTAGCAAGGTCTATTTTTGAACAGAGGAGTGGCTACAATGCCCTGGAGTTGCCTAGTAGAAGGGGATATGAGGGCCTGGAGTAGGTGTATGAGATAAAAAGGAAGAGCTCTGAAGACTCATGAATACATTGTTAGCATTGAAGATTTTTATGTTGATTGTGAAATAAAACTGAAAATACCTTATAAATTTTCATGATAAATCAAACAGTGAAATAAAGTAATAAAAACCCAAGTCAATTGAGAAGATGTTTGGTAAAAGTAAATACCAGTTACAATTCTCTTGTCTGGGAAGAGACCAAAATGAGAACATATTAAATTCCCTCAATTTGAATAGAGAGTAAAGAAAATAAAGGATCCAAACATGACAGGGAAAATAAAGGGAGGATTCCTCCATTATTTTCGCTATTTTTTTATGGTACATTAGTGATATGATGTAGGATAATTAATTGACTAAACAAATAAATTACACGTAGGCACCCTACAGTTTGCAAGATCCTGTGGATGGAAGCAGTACGGTTATTTTAGCGTACCCATCCTGCTCCGATCTGTTTAAATAAGGTGGGTAGTTATAAATAAATTTGGGACAGATACGGATAGTGAAATTATTACCCGTAATGGATACGGGTAGGGTACGGGTATAGATCTTTAGATACCCGCTACCCGCTATTAGGTACCCATGGATATCCTATCCACTATTAATAAAAATTGTATTTTAAATAAGTTTGAATTTGGATAGTAAAATTCACGGTATTACCCGTATAAAGGTATTTTAAACGGATTTTGAACGGGTACGGATGATAAATTTTTTAAATGAATATGGATACTGATAGCTTAAATTGCAGATACCCGCCCAGCTTCCATTCCCGATCCTATTATGCCTTGAAAGTTATAAATTTTAATAATATTAATAAGCATTTAATCAATATAATTTTAGATATTGAAATATTCAATAGAATGATTTTATAAATTAAATTATTTAATAAATAATTTTATAAATTGAAATGTTTAATACATTAACTCTTTACATTGAAATATGTATAAGCCGAATTGAGTTCAAAGCATAAGTACGTATATATATTAATTCATGCCATTTAGGAAATTTATACAAGAGCATATATTTGGGCGTCTCAAAACTTGCTGTGGCTCTTTCTGAAGTACAACTCTCGGCATCAATATATAATCGGCAAATGGATCGTAAATTCTCAGCATACAAAAACATGCCTATTTTCTCATTGCAAATTTGACTAGTCTCCGAGACCATAAAGTGTACTAATCAAATCTGTAAAACTGTTATTGAAAGTATGGTGACAAATTACTGGAACACAGCGTTAGTATCTGCAATTTTACGATCTCAAAAGACCAAAAAACCAAAAGTATGTGGTAAATGACCTCAAATATCCAGGATGATCAATGATATAAACCTTCTGATTTGCTTTCGTGGCAATGTAGGTCATCATGTTGGAGTGAATAAAAACAAATCCTATCTGGAGCCATAAAATCCTAGGTACTGATCCACAAGCTTTGTTACAGACCCTGCAAGGCTGTCTGCTTCTTCTTGTGTTGATGCCTCAGCATATACACGTATAAAATCCTCCGTACCAGATGGTCGTATGAAACATCGGCCATGGGAGTATTTTGCTGAATGAGATAGTAAAAATACCTAGTTCAGTCCCTCAAAATGGTAACCAATAATTGTTGCTTATAATTATAAAGTTTCCCGTGTACATGCACATACACTTCGAGGAACTAAAGACAACTAACCATTTATTTTTATTAACCTCAATGTTTGGCATGAATGAATTTAAAGTATAAACTTCGTTTAAAAATAATAGAATTTGATTTAGTTATATTGAATTCTATAAAACTCATAAAATTGAATTTATGAGATTGAAATCAATGTTTCCATTTATACCAAACAAAAAAACATGAAAATTTCAAATGAATCCCACCAAAATTTTATGGAACTCATTTAAACCAAACAATGATTAACAGTAATATTATATGCTTCTATGTATGTTTGCTTATTTCAGACCTAGACAGTTGAGATGGCCAATGAAAAGAAGATGTAAGAAAGGAATTCATGTGAAAATCCTGACAAACAATATGCCAGCTCAATAATATTAGGGCTCCGAATACATTACCAACTTGTGCATTAATGGCATCTTGAATGCCGAGGGGTTTCACAACCACGGTCTCTGCATTTGTTGTGACAACAGCAGTTCTGTCAACAACTCTGACCTGACAATGAAAGGGAAGCATTCCCAATTGAGAGGAACAAGAATGTGGACCATAATGATAACCCAAATGAAGCTAATGGATCTTAGCTACTCTATCTGGATCCTCCATTAGCATTAAAAAATTTGCAGGATACAACATTAAAGAAACAACAATTCAGAAAGTCATCCTCCTAAAAATTAAAAAAAAAAAAAAAGGCAATGGCAGTAGGAAACATACCTTGATCTGTCTGCTTGGTAAATCTTGATAAAGTTCAGCCCACTTATGTATTGACCAGCCCATGTGTCGTAAAATGGCTTCCACCAATAGCAAACCACTTAAAGCATCCCCAACAGCTTGGTTGATCAGCCTACTAACAGCTAGCAGTCTCAAAGCAGCTTTATGCTGTTCTGAATCTGGTCAACCGAATATCTCAAAAAATTTCAAACTTAAGACTTTGCAAATAAGTAATACTAATACAAGATTCTATAAGAACTAACCTTTGTTTTTGGAAGACAGCTCATTACACCTTTCCTCCAACCAAGATAAGAAGCTTTCTGAGAACAGGATGGTACCATGGCCATTGGCCTCAAAATAGATTCCAATATCATACTGAGCAGCTTTCTCATGTAAGTATTTTACTCCTGTTGGGGTAAAGACCACTTCTAAGCCCAATTGTTTGAGGTAATATGTCGATGCTCCATTTGCATAAGCTGTTTGTATAACACCGACACGAGCTTGATAATCGTCACTGATCTTCTCCTCTCCCTCTGTGTTAAGAACAGCCAACTGCTCCTTGATGAATACAGCAAACAAAGATAGTATCTTGTCCCCATCAACAAGATCAATTGTGCTGCTATCACTTGATGGCACAGAGAAATAAACAAGTCGATCAGCATCTCCATCCAAACTCGCACACCTGAAAAACTAGAAACATGCACACAGTTAGCTCCAGTCAACAACATGGTTTATGTGGAAGATAAACTGTCAGCTATGAAATTTCCTAGTTCTTATATGTATTGAATATGATACTCCTGCAAGTTAAGAGTCAAAGCCATCCTACATCAACAACCATGGCAGTTGTTCGATCACTTGTAGTGACGATATTATCCTAGTTGGAAACACAGGCGTGATCAACAAAAATAAATCTCCTGCTTAATTATTCAGACGACCACAGTGTTAAGCAGTTAGATATGCTGATACCAAACTCAAATAATGACTATTCCATGCAACTTATGCCCATTTCGAGAATAAAACTATTTTCAATGTATCTCGAGAAGCAAAAAAATGAATTATTGTCTGATTATGTTCAGCTTTTTTTCTCTCATCCAACACAGTGAAAAAGCAAGCATGCCAGCAACCAGAGAAAGCAAAACATAAGAATGACCATGGCATTTTGCATGTTTGACAACAGGGATTATTTAATTCAAACAATGAGATGATCGACCTTATCCCAACATCTTCGGGACCAAATTCTTGTGGATAAAACTTTTCTTTCTGAACAAAATCAGCACCAACTCCTTCATTGAGGACACCTCCTTTCCCAGTATTGCGAACCTCAATAAGCAAACCATTCAACTTCTTCATTAAAACTTGAATTTTTTCTGCACCAACACCGTTAGCCCCATCCACCACCAATCTGTCATCCACTTCATTGATCTTGTGTCCATTTGGAATCAAATCAGTCAAGCACCTAATAAAGTATAAAAGGACCTCAAGTGAAGACATGAAGTCAAAAGCAATCACTTCTAGCCAGGACAATCATCTATATTTCAAACAAACCTGAATGAGCTAGAAAGCTGCTCGTAATAATCATCTTCAGTAGCTTTCATCCCCTTATTTCTTGCACGCACCATCCAGTGTAGCTGTGGAGTTGTTAAAATTCCCATGTCAAGAGCAAGAGCTCCAACAATTGAATTAACTCCCTTTGGTCAAAGATAAAGCACAAGTCAAGACTACTTCTCAAAGAGATGAATTAAAGGGTGTAACTTTAAGATCACACAGCTTCAACCTTGACAAAACAAATAAAATAAAATAAAATAAGGCACACACACCCATACAGAGAAGTTCAAAATAGTTTGAGGGACAGAATACTTGTTTAGCAGCTTCAATGAGAAATAGGCCACTAGGCCTTGTGTCTCTTCCCAGCAAAACCTCTGCTGACCTCGCTCCATCAAAAAGTATGTTTTCCTTCTTTACAAATTCATCTATCAACTGGAGAAAGTTGAAACAGAACACTTGGGCTCAATTTATAAAATGTAAGCACTGAAGAAAAGGTAAAAAAATCAATAGAATAGTTACAACAACATAGAGAGACTAAGATACCACATCTCCTAAACCCACATGTTAAGTCAACTAAATGAAAATTAATAAATTTTTAAGCATGTGCTGCTACAGTGCTACTGGTCCCAATCAAGTAAGAATTTGTTAAAATGGAGTTTCGTCTTCATAGTTTATGGTCAAGATAAAACGTATATTACCAAGATAGCCTACTTTAATTTTAGCATGCCTTCTGATCTGAATCCAATTAGCATCTCACAGTAGTTTATCTGTGGATCTTTAATGGACATACCATACCATATCAACAACCTTAAGCATGAGGACAGATTACTGACCTGAACAAGGTTTATAGGAGTGGCAGCATTAGCAATTGCATCAGCAAAGGGTTCCCAGTCTTGAATGAGCATACCACCGCTCGGATCAGCAACTTTGACTCCATTATCACTGACTTTGTTGTGTGATGCAGTGATCATCAAGCCAATCACTGATTGGGTCTTTAAAGATCTAAGAGCTGCTAAAATCCCGACTCTAAATACTGTTGATTGGAGGATTGATGCATCCGCCCTGAACCCAGCTGTCCCATATGATAGCCTTACTCCTGTAGTCATCAAATAATGATGAATAAAAACATCTTTCTAGATTGAAAATTTTGAAAAGGATAAATTTAAGGGAAATTAAATGAACTTGGGACCTTGAGGAAGTGGGAAGTTAGTCGAGGAGTAGAGAATGAAAGATTTTTGACGATCATTCATGGCACTGTTCTTAAGAGAGATGGTCTCTGTAAAATCTTTAGAGCAATCAAAAACAAAAAGCAAAATATTAGATAATGTAAACCCACAGTAAATGGAAAAGGGAGGTAAACTATATTCTATTTCATTTAGTTATAAAAAATTAGAAATCATGATAAAAATTTTTCAAAAACTATCATTTCTTCAATTGTAATAATATTGGTTTATAATATATATTTCATTAGTAGAGTTAAAAATTATAATCTATCATTTGAAAAACATATTGCTTTTTATGAAAAAACAAAACAATAACATTAACCGAAAAACCAACAAATTTTCAAAAATGTTGTTAAAAATTTACAAGTAGCCAAGTTAAATATTCAAACAAAGTAGTTTGGAAAAGTTCTAGTAAAATTAGGAGGGAAATTACCTCAATCTTTTGGAACTTCTAGGTAGAATTCTTCTTATAGGTTATCCTCTGCAAAGAAAGTTGAGACAGTGCCACTTGATATCATGTACAGTAGAAACTAAGTCTCAAAGATGATTGAAACATTTGTAGCTAGCTATTCCTACTAAGCAGAGTGATGATGAATCTACAGAATTACAATTGGATAAATACTCGGTTTGATCCTTGAACTTCCATTAGATGTTCAAATTTGATCCCAACTTAAATTTTGAATCAATTGAGGAAATAAATTTTGACTTTATGATAACTTTTTACCCCCATTTTTTTATAATAAAATAATAAAATTTTAAATTTTAAAATTATTAAAATAATAAAAATATTTAAAATTCAAAAAATAAAGAAAAAGAAAAATCCAATTATGTTGTCGAAGATGGAGAAGAAAAATGAACCTTTCTCAATTTTCATATTTTTTATTTCCATAATTTATTTGTAAATATTTTTTATTACTTTAAAAGTAGAAACATCACTATTCCCAAATTTTTGCCAAAAATGAGGTAAATTGATTGTGAACTCAAAATTTATGTCCCAAATTGATCCAAAAGTTAATTTCAGATCGAATCAAATATCGTGAAATTTCAAGAGTCGAATTGAGCATTTATCCATTATCATCTGATATCCTCTTCTATGTCAACAGCAAGGCAACAAATTCTGAAATTAAACCAGCAATTATTCAGAATTGAAAGTTAGAACTGCTGGAGTGGTAAGAATCCAATAACTTAACACGTTTATAAAAACAATCTGTTTATTAAATGGATTAACAATACAGCAGATATGGACTACATACATTCTATAGCATCACATGCTTTGCACCAGACCCCAGAAAAATGAAATCAACAACTACACACACAGAGTAACAGCTACAGAAGAAATGAAATACTGAAAAAAACCCAAAATCAAAATGTAAAACAAGTAATAGAAACAGTAGCAGCAGAATCAAGAAACAGCAAGTTTCGGTTTCACAATCGTATCTAATATATATACCCATGATACTTAACTCTTCCCTAACAAATCAGAGACAAACGAACCAAACACAGAATGTATAAATTAAGAGAAATGATTTAAGAAACGACAAGACCTGAAAAATCGCTAGATCATATTGCGACAAACAATAAAATAAAGCAATTAGAGAAAATCTAATTGGAAATTTGAATCTAACTGAACACTTACCCACATTTTGGGCAAAATAAATTTCTTCCAGAGGAAAATAAAAGAGTTGAAATCGAAAAAAAGCAACTGAACATAAATGAAGTTTCCTACAATTCCATTCTTTAGGCAATCATCAAAAAATCAAAGGAAGAAAATTAGAGAAGGCTTGCTTTACTGACCAATGAAATCAAGCTGACAGAGAGCGAACGCCTCTTGCTGATGTTTTGGCTGTCGAAACCAGTGAAATCAAATTGAAATTGTTAAACGAGAAACGGGAAAATATAAATACGTCCCTAAATTTAAAATTATAGGGTAATTGAGATATATACGTACTCGCGTGTTCAATAAATGACTTATTTGCTACTTTCCTTATAAATATTTGTGACATTTAAAAAAAATATTATTATAAAAATATTTCTGAAAAATACCAATCTGTCAACAAAAGCATTAACATGAAACAGACAACAAAAGCATTGGAAAAAAATATTAAATCAGTGAAGTAATTAACATCAAATCCATGAACAAAAAATACAAAAGTCCAAACAAATAAAAAATAAATTAGACTAAAAAAACCTAATTCAAAGCTGCATTTTCAGAAATAGAGAGGTATGATTTGGGAAAAGCCACATGTCTTGTTCTCGAAGCCTAACTGCATAAACCCGGGACAAGTTTTGCAGCAATTAGAAATACCAACAAAATGAACGAATAAAGCCAATTTGGCTCTCAACTTATTTATTTAAAATGATTAAAAAGGTCGGATTTGACATTTTAAATTACTTTAGTCCCTGATTTTCACTTTACTTATAATGTGAGAATCTTTGTATAAAAGTTTATTAAAATTATAGTTAGAATCGAGATGTATAATTTATTTAAATATGGAATAAAGAATAATGATATATGAAGTATATTATGTTATTCTTTACCATATATTTTTCATGTTCAACATATTAAAATTATATTGTATGTTTTGTAAATTTACTTTGTTAGAATAAATGATACTTTATGGATATTAAACATTTATTTAGAAGAGTTGGAAAAAGTTTGATATGGGTATTTTGTTAAAATTGAATCAATTCATTCGTAAAAAAATCAAAATAAAATCAAGATTTAAATTGGTGTAAAAGATCATATTTTAATCATTTCGAACAAATTTAAGTGCTAAATTGACTTAAAAGTCAAATTTGACATTTTTTATCACAACGAACGCGTTTAGAGGCCTCATTGACCTTTGTTCCGTGAGAGGAATGGAAATCTCTCTTACTTCTTTCATGTATTTTCTGTCCGTTTCATTAATGAAAGGCTTATAAAAGTATTACTGAGCAAGAAATATAGGTTAATTTTTATTTTAGTCCTAGATTTAGGGACCAAGGGTACTCATTATTATACATAAACTTCAGTAAAAATGCATATGACCGATTTAACCCATTTCTGTTTGCCAAAAAGCTATTTAGGTACCACTAAGTTTATTTTCTTATAATTTAATTAGGTAAAGGCTCGTTCATCGTGTGGACTGTTTAGTTACTATAGATTATATTTTATAGTTTGTATTTTATGATATGTAAATTATAATTACTATACATATATTATTTCATATATATATATTTTAATATCCTTTCCTTAAAGCCCAAAAATAAATTTATTAGGATATGAAAGAAAAACGAAGATCATAGCATGAAAGGTAAATACAAATAAAATATATATAATTTCATATCTAATTCATAAACAAATAAAAACTATAGAAATCAAGAATTTAGTCATATCATAATCGTTGTTACGTAGTAGCTAAAGAATAAAGACCTACAAAATTATCAAAATATGAAATCTAAACATATGTTACATGAAAATTTGCAAAAAGGAGAAGAAAATTTGATCAAGCATAAAAATATAAAAAATAAAAAGAAAAAAATATAAAAGAGCTAACATTAGCTCGAGATGAAAAAGAAGAGACAATAGTATATTCGAATTTGAAATTCTGCTTTAGCCGAACTAAGCTTCTAATTAGAATTTGAAAATATTTGAAACATTATTATTAATGACAATAATAATAATAAGATAATAATAATAAGAGATAAAATATATTTTAGAAATTTTAAAAGTTAGAAAAAAAAACTCAAAAATTTATAAAAAAAATAATAAGAGATAACCAATATTTTTAAAATTTCAAAAATTAGAAAAAAACTCAAAAATTTATATATATAAAAAAGAAAACAATAAATGCTCAAAGAAGACAAATAAATTGATCCTGCAAATTAAAATAAAAGAAGGTCCTATTATTTTGATTAACTTAGAAATACCTTAAGTGGATCCTGAGTCAAATTTCACCAACACTTCCTCAAACATAAGTTTGGTGCTGCTCTTAATTAGATGCAGACTATCCCTACATTTTGAAAAGAACAATTTAATGAAATTTGCAAAAAGGGAGAAGAAAATTTTGATCAAGCATAAAAATAAAAAACATTAAAAGGAAAAAAATATAAAAAGGAGCTAACATTAAGCTCGAGATGAAAAAGAAAGAGACAATTAGTATAATTCGAATTTGAAAATTCTGCTTTAGCCGAACTAAGCGTTCTAAAATTAGAATTTTGAAAATAATTTTGAAACATTATTATTAAGTGACAATAATATAATATAAGTAATAATAATAAGAGATTGTAAAATATATTTTAGAAATTTTAAAAGTTAGAAAAAAAAAAACTCAAAAATTTATAAAAAAAATAATTAAGAGATAACCAATATTTTTAAAATGGTTCAAAAATTAGAAATTAGAAAAAAACTCAAAAATTTATATATAAAAAAAAAAACAATGAATGCTCAGAGAAGATAAATAAATTGATCCTACAAATTAAAATAAAAGAAGGTCCTATTAGGCAATGATTTTGATTAACTTAGAAATACTTTGAGTGGATCCTGAGTTAATTTCACCAACACTTCCTCAAACATAAGTTTGGTGCTGCTCTTAATTAGATGCAGACTATCCCTACATTTTGAAAAGAACAATTTAATTTATTAAAAAAAATTAACAAATGCAGATAATTGAAAAAAAAGAATATATTGATTTACTTGGTCTGAATAACTATTCATAGAATAGAAAATAATTGGATGTCAAATAAATTCATCGAACAATTGGCAATTAACTTTTTTTCTTTTTCCATATATTCCTCTAATTCAGAAATCTAAGAAAAGGTAACATATATAACATAAATAAGTTGTACCTCTAACATATATAACATAAATAAGTTGTACCTCACCAATGATGATTTCGAATAACAAATTTAATCCATTCCATTGAGCAAGCATGTGGTTCCTATGATGTAGGAAGGAGGCAACCATAAATCAATCCAACTGGACAGCAAAATAGAAATAGGAATCAGAGAGTTGAACACCGGAAAGCAAAATAAAAATAGAATTAGAGAGTTGAATACTTTATACGTTTCAGGTTCGGTACAAATATATATAAATAGATATTAGTATTTTGTAGATAAAAAAATATTTAAAAATTTCAAAGTTGTATTTATTTGTTTAGAGAAAATAATTTTTAAAAATACATATATCCAAAGGATAAGGGAATTCGTCAGCAGCTAACAAGCACAAATATTAAAATATAGAAAATAAAGAGAAAAATGAAAAAAAAAATTTCTAAAAGCAATAAAAATAGGATGTCAAAAAAATAGAGCGCCACATCAGCATTTTTAAAATATTTTTTAAAATATATATATATATATATATAGTAGTAGCTATAAAACAACCACGCACATCAAAACTAATTGAAATTCTCTTGGTAATTGGGCATATATATATATATACACACACGCACACAAAACACTAATTGAATCTCTGGTATTGGGCAAGTGAACCTGTTTACACAACAATTGTTACTGTAGTGGAGGATCTAGTTCCACAACAATTGTAATATCGAGAACAATCACAAATAAAAATGGAGAGATGCAAGGCTAAGGATCTATTAGAAAAGATATGGTCTTTCTCTAATATTATAGACACTTACGTTATGTGAAAAAAGCAAACAAAACTACACATTGCATTGCTTTGCTTAGGTAACTCTAAAATAGCAAACAAACTACACATTTCCATTTTCTATTTCATATAATTATAAAATTACATTTATGTTATATTCAAATTACAACCTACTTCCAAATAAATCGAAGTTAAATAATTAAAATTCATTAATCAAATTCTTACATTACCTCTCCAAAATTGAGTTAGCTACTCAATTTACTACTCTCGTACTGTATTTTATCTGCATTTGCAACTTCTGCTTGCATCCTTCAGAGTGATAATAAGATGATGATTTGATTGGGCCATTTATATGTGATCTTCACATCACTAATTGTTTCTAAACCTTAAACAAACTTATGAACCCTATTTTTTCCAGAACATTGGCTTCTTCTATCCTTCAAATCAGTCCAGCGTTCGACTGTTTCTTAGCTAGGGATTGTCTTTGATTTCCTCTCTCCTAATTACTCTATCTTCCCTTATTCAAATTAAAAGCAATACTTTTATTATTCAAATTTCAATTATGATTTTTCGGTTCCCTTTATTTACCCCTACCATCTCCAATAGTTACACAAATCTATATAATATATAAAGGAAAAATAATTATTTCGTCATGAAGGTTTTACAAAATTAATTAACTCATTCTTTCGTTTTTGTGTATTAGGTATTTAATCCTTAAAGTTTAATTCTGTCTCATTATATAATCCTTCCATTCAAAATTAATTATTTTTTCCGTTAAATTATATTAAAAAGTAAGAGAGAGGAAAGATAAATTTTTTAAAATGACAAAATGATACCCTTACAGCTACAAATATAAAAAGACCACAAATGGCAAGTCATCGGAGCCACCGCCATAACCACCTCTACCTTCACACTCTCCCTTATCCTTTAGAAACCAATCCAGATTAACAAATTCAGGCTTTAATTACACATAAATCAAATAATATTCAATATGAAACTCCATCTGAAACCTAATAAATTAAACAAAAAAAATCCACTTCCTCTCCACTGAACCCTGCAATAAAAGATAGTTGATTTTAGCCGCATTTGTTAGATTATTTAATAATTTATACGTGGCCCATGTGATTAAAAGGCTAATTCTAATTAAGGTGGCACAAGATGATAGTTATCGGGCCTAATGGATAAGAGCCAGTTAGGGTTTTAATATCCTTCCTCTGCCTTATAAAAGATAAAGAAATCAACAGATTAGGATTAACACAGAAACAAGAGAGTGTGACGGCTACGTCAACCACATACGGAGATAGAGAGGCTCATAAAATAACCTCCTGCAGCTGTTGATTATTCTCTGACCAAGAGCACTTTCAGACAAAAGGACAGATTGAAGAAACGTAGATCTGCTGTTACGGAGAGAATCGAATTGCCACGACGAGGTAACCCATAACATAAATCTGCCGTTATAGATAAAGGTACGCTTCCGATTATTGTATATTCTTGTCAAATAAATTTTATGAACAATAGATCTGGACTATATTAAAGATTATTCAACAACATTCGCTTGCTGTCTTCTTCACCCCCTACCCCCAACTTCACCGATCAATGAACAAAACTCTTAAATCACAAGCAAATGAAAATCCAAGTTGTAACTTCAAACTCTAAAATCCCACACGCATAATATGATTTCACCAATCAGATGAGCAACGCTTAAAGAATAACCAGCTTGAAAATAAACCCAAAATACCTGAAATTTGAAACTTGTAAAATAGCAATAGATGTCACTTCAAAACACCAAATATTACTTCCTTTCGAACTTCATAAACCAAAAAAAAAAAAAAAAAAAAATAACCCAAAAAAAAAAAAAAAAAAATCAAGAGTTTTTTATCTGAAACCTCTAATACTTAGTTCCTGTTGCAGAAAAAAGCGTTCAAAAAATTAAAGATATTATTGCTCGATTTCGTTCAACTTGTGACCTTGCTAACCATGTCAGTGCCAAGATTCGAGAGCTTGAGCTTGCCAAGTCGGGGGTTAGTGGCACGCTTCTTCGCATCGAAGCGATTGTGAAATAGAAAATTACGTTGAGGGAGTCAAAAGTGATATCAATGAGATCTAGGCTTGAATTTGAGCATTTGCTGGAGTTGATGGAACAAATTCATAATCAGAATCAAATTAATTTTGTTGGGTGTTTAATGCATTTGTTTAAAGCCATGCTTAGGTTTTGCGGATTTGGTTCTTCTTGAAGAAATCAGGAAAACAAATAGGTTTTGTCGATTTAGTTCTCTTGAAGAAAATAAATGGGATGACGGCAATTGATTGATGGTGCGAGGTAGTAGGTGGTAGTGAGACTTAACAAAAATGTGTTTTAGACAGTTGCAGAGATGAAGGAACGCAAAGATGAAAGAGGAGGAGGAGATTGTGTTTGGTCCAATATCTGTTTTGATATTATTAAAGGGTATTTTAGTCCTTTACGAGACATTTAACAGTAAAAATCATTAAAATTAGACTCAATGACCATCTAATTAAACGGAACTAAACCTCAATGACTAAATACCTAATATACAGAAATGTGAAGAAGAGTTAATTAATTTTGTAAAACATTAAGGGAGGAATAATTATTTTTCCACATAAAAACAGGGTGCTTTGCCTTATATGGAAGTTTGTCACTTGGCATTATTTGGATTACAGAATGACAGATGTTAGAATTCTAACACAATTTGCCACTTGACAATATTTTGAATTGTTGAATGGCTAATGTTAGAATTCTTACACAATTTAGCACAATTGTAAGAATTGTAAGAAAATCGGTTGTTTTATATTTTCAATAATATATTTATCAATACAATATCTAGAAAAAAAGATTATCTATAGCATTTAATATATTAATATAAATTCATTTTTTCTTACAAAATAATTAATAAGTAGTACACACGCTTAAAAAAAAAAACAATATATAAACAATTTACAAAATATAAATTGGAACGTACGTGATACGCTGATTTATAAGAAAGTATGACATTCACAATTTACAACACACTACACTAAATAAGTAACACATTAATATTTCAAATAAATAAATAATAATTTATAATAAATTATAAACATAAAATAAAAAAAAATTAATTTCTTAATAATTTATAATAAATTATAAACATAAAATAAAAAAAATAATTCATTTCAATGACACAAAAACAAATTAAAAAAAAACACATTATTTTTTATTGATAATAAAAAAAACCTTGATTGATTAATTTGGTGTATTGTACAGTCTCATATACTAGGAGCTAGGTTGCACGGATACAAGACACGAGATACAAGAACGCTCGAAATAAGATAAATTTTAAAAAATGTAAAATATCCACTTGCTTAAGACACACTACACTAAATAAGTAATACATTAATATTTCAAATAAATAAACAATCATTTATAATAAATTATAAACAAAAAATAAAAAAAAACTTAATTTCTTATTTCAATGACACAAAAATAAATTAAAAAAAGATTTCATTTTTTATTGGTAATAAAAAAAATCTTAGTTGATTAGCTTAGTGGTGTATGGAGTAGTTCTATTCTAGTACCAAGAGATAGGTTGCACGGTACAGTACACGAGATACGGCAACATATATTGAATAACAATAATTTTTTAAAAAGTAAGAGATATATACACTTTAGGACACCATTACACTAAATAAGTAATTACATTAATATTTCAAATAAAATAAACAAGTCGTTTATAAACCAAATTATAAAACATAAAATAAAAAAATAATAAATTTTCTTATTCCAATATTTCAAATAAATAAACAATCGTTTATAACAAATTATAAACATAAAATAAAAAAATAATTAATTTCTTATTCCAATATAATTAATTAAATTCTCAAAATTATTATCACTATTGAAAATTATATTAATAGTGTGTATGCGTTTTTTTATGTAAGTCATACCATGTATGACTTTTGCTATTGCATATCCGATGAAAAGTTTCTCAGAATACTTAATAAAACATATTTTAACATAACTTTTCAGCATATCTCAAAATATATAATTTATCATTTTATTATTTAATTTTAATATTTATAAATGATATTATAAAAAATAATTTTATCTTTAAATATTGGACCGCACATGGCGCGGATTCTAAACGCTAGCTATCATAATACAAAACAAGAGTATTGTGCAAATTACCATAACGCACACAACTGGAATATCGGTCCCACTCGCTAACACGGACGAGTCCAACAATGTATCAGCTCTCAATAAGAAAATAAAGAAAAAGAAAGAAATTGGCGGGAGGAGATGGAGGCTTGTGTAGAACAAAACACTGAATTTCTTAACAAGTTGTTTAATCTAATCTAATATATTAATAATAGAAAAGAGAGCGTTAGAAAATAACTTCATTAGCTCACTGCCAACTATCATTTCTCTCAATTAAATTCATGCTTCAATTTTTTAAATTTGAAAACCTTTCGAACGTCATTGGGCTTAAGCCCAATTCTTATTATTCAAAAAAGCAAAAAAGAAAACAAACATCAACTTTGGTTTTAACTTTTAAGCCACTATCATCTTTGTTCTCGCCGCTCTCTCTCTCTTACTGCCACTGACTCTTGCAACCCAGCCATCAAGACAAAGACTCTTCCAGCCCGATAACAACGGCTTGACTTCGACGGTAGCTGCCATCAACGTTTTCTCTAACCTGCCCTCTCGTTGTGCCTCTTTTTCCGTTCAGCGGTAATTTGTTTTTATTTGCATTCGTCTCTTTTTCTGTTCTTTTGAAGTTTTTAATGTTCACTTGTGTGTTAGGGAAAAATTTGGAGACAGTAAAATATAACTTTCTAGGCCAGCCTGAAATTGCTGAATTTGTCCTGTATAGAAATCGAAAGATTAAGAATTAAGTGCGGAACAACATTGAATGTTATTCCTTATGTGGATGATACCATTTTTATACTTGAAGTGGTATAATGGTTTGATTCTAGCAGGAATTCTTATATGCTTATTGCAGAACGAAGTTCTTTTTTTTTCGCAGCAGCTATGTCTAAATGTAGAACTTCTAGTTAGCTTCTGCAAAACCTTTCCTTAAATTTTGCATATCCTCAATGGGTTTGGTTGGGTTGGGTAGTTAACAGTTAGTACTATTCAGATTTGGGATGGAGATAGTTGCATTTCTAATTGGGTTGGGATGGATATTGGATTTTTAATCGGATTTGGAATTGTATTGCTGTTTGGGCGAGTAGCTTACCGTTGCCGTTTGTGTTCCTCTTTTAGGACCTGAAAGAGAGAGAGAAGGTGGTGAGAAGGAGAGAAATGGATAAGAAGGCAGAGATAAAAATACAACAACAGAAGAAGCAAGTTCATCTCTTTTATTGTGTGGAGTGTGAAGACCTTGCCCGTAAAGTAGCTGCTCACTCTGAACTCATCACCCTTCGGTCCATAAACTGGAGGTCCTTTTTGGCTTTCTCTTTCGTTTTACTTTATGTTTATTTTATAGTCTCAATGCTTTATATAACTTTTTCTCCATGAATACATGGGTAAATTTTTTTTTCTCTCTTTCTTTGAGTGGGACTCAGACTTTTATGTTACAAAGAAATTGTTTTCTGAATACAAATTGAATGTTCTTTGGGGCTTGATAGTTTGGAAATGCTTTGTCGAAAGAATGCAAAATTTTTGTTTCCACTGTAGATGGGTTTCGCGCATACTTTGCTACATACAAGGTATGCAAGAACATTACCATTTCTTAGGAATTAGATTGTGATTTTCTCTTTTGTTTTATTTGTTTATTTGTTTTAGAAAAGGCCAAATGGATTTAAGAGGTGTGATCTACACAATAGGATAGCTATCCCCCTTTCTTAACTCTCATCATATTAATGAAAACTCAAAACTGAATGGAAAGACTGAAATCTAAGATTCTTCATTCCTGAAACTTATAAAAGGAAATAGAGGACCAACTGGATGAGGGCTTGTTAGCGGGTTACTTAACTCATTTTTCAAGCAACAAATGTTTTTGTCAGGTTTAACCTCTTTAACTTTGTTGCTAGAACTTCCGATGGGAGTTTGTCTTTTATCTCTCACAAACTAAAGAATGATATACTTACTTGACCACAAAGCATGTTGGAAATTGCGCATGCAACATTCACTTAATGTTTAGTAATGGAAGATTTGCTGATCTTCAAGTGAAACCTTTTCTGGGTTTAAAAAATTACTCTTAAATCTGTTCTCTACTTTCCTCTTTATATGATTATGTCCCCTTTATGGATTCTTCAATTCCAAATTTCATGCATACAGGTTTCTATTATAATAGAAAATAACCTTCAGCTGGTGTTCTATGGATAGTATTTTTATGTGATATGGACTATTTATGTTGTTTTTTTTTTTTTTTTAACACTTATCAGGAACTTTGATGATGGATTTCCAAACCTTTATATAAACGATGCACATGACATCCGAGGTCAACATGTTGCCTTTCTTGCGGCTTTTAGTTCCCCAGGAGTCATCTTTGAACAACTTTCTGTCATATATGCTCTCCCGCGTCTGTTTGTTGCTTCCTTCACTTTAGTTTTGCCATTCTTTCCGACTGGCTCCTTCGAGCGGATGGAAGAAGAGGGGGATGTTGCAACTGCATTTACCATGGCAAGGATATTGTCTAATATTCCCATATCAAGAGGTGGCCCCACTAGTCTAGTTATCTATGACATACATGCCTTACAGGTTTCGCCCCCCTCTTTTTTTTTTTTTTTTTTTTTTTTTTTTTTTTTTTCATGCCTTACAGGTTTCGCCCCCCTCTTTTTTTTTTTTTTTTTTTTTTTTTTTTTTTTCTGAAATATATCCGAAGATGTTTAAACTTAAAAAAAAAGAAGTGCCTTTCACATTTTGGTCCTGCTATTGGTTCAATATTAGTTATTTATATTATATACTACTATCAGCGCCAAAATACCAAGATTTTGAAGGACTTAAATTATTTAAATCTTTAATATTTTTTGGGTTGGCTTTTTTTTTTTTTTTTTTTTTTTTTTTTTTTTTTCTGAATATATCCAAGATGTTTAACTTAAAAAAAAAAGTGTGCCTTCACATTTTGGTCCTGCTATTTTCAATATTAGTTATTTTATTATATATACTACTATCAGCGCAAAATACAAGATTTTGAAGGATTAAATTATTTTAAAATTTTAATATTTTTGGGTTGGCTTAAATGCATCGTTCACCCTGAACTTTGTGTTTTATTGTAATTTCATTCTATTTTGATCTTTATGCCAATTTCACATTGAACTTTAACCTTTTATTGTAATAGCACCCTAAACAAGTCATCAACTTGAAAAAGTTCTCAAAAACCTCCAAGGAGCATTAATGTATCAATTAGGATGATCATGTATTGTTGACAGAAGCTATCCTTTACCTTCAATTTTTATAATAAAAACTTCAGCACCAAAGGCACCTGTGTCATTTAGCAAATATCCATTAGAAGGATTATTGAATGTATTGAGCGAAATGAATTGAGAAAAACCAAGTTTAGTTTTTAACTTATGAAACTGTGTTGCTTTTGCATGGGCATCTACTAGCCGTGCATGCTTAAATTGTCTAAAATCATATGGAAATGGAAGTTTAATGAAAATTATAAATAACGCACAATTTTCACACACAACTCTCTGTTTTGATCAAATAAGACATTGTTGTCATTAACCTTGTTGAGAGATGGAACTTTGGTTAAATTAACCTGAGGTCAAGAAATTGCAATTTAGAATGCTATTGCAATAGAACGTCAAAGTTCAGGGTGAAATTCCAAAATACAGTGAAATTGCAACATAACGCAAATTTCAAGGTGAAATAATGCATTATGCCTTTTGGTTTAAAGTCTTCTATTACTCAGTCCCTAAAATATCAGAACATTGTTTTGTTGTCATTTTTTATCAGCCTTAAAAACACTCTCTTCATGTCTAAATTAACTTTTAATATTTGATAACTAGTAATGAGCCTTTTTTTTAAATGATTACAGGAAAGGTTTTATTTCGGGGACCATGTTTTGCCTTTGTTTGAGACTGGGATTCCTTTGCTAAAGCAACGTCTTCACCAGCTTCCTGACTCTGATAAGGTTTGTTGCATCACAAAATTGCTTCTTTTTGGCAAATATGTTGGTATATCACTGGTCATTGTTGTGATTATAACTTTAGAATTCCTTAAAGAGTTTCATCATAGGAACAGTGGCTACCAATTATTACTTGTTCCTATTTAATTATGTTGCCTTTCAGATTGTTGTTGCATTTCCAGATGATGGAGCTTGGAAACGATTCCACAAGTTGTTGGATCACTTTCCCATGGTCGGTTCATAATTTTGGCTCAAATGTCCAATAGTTCTATACTCAATTGTTGCATTGTCTCAGTGACTCATGTTGTTGATGTTAGGTGGTGTGCACAAAGGTGCGTGAAGGTGACAAGAGGATAGTTCGGCTCAAGGAGGGAAATCCTGCTGGTTGTCATGTGGTCATTGTTGATGATTTGGTGCAATCTGGAGGAACCCTTATTGAGTGCCAGGTATTTCTTATTTGGTAAACCCAAACTTAAAACTGATACAAGATACTTGTTCTTCTGAGACTTTTTGCATCAATTGGAGATCATGTTCTTTATTTTTTATTTTCAACTTCCGTATTCTGTCAAAATTATTCAATGTTTTCCCTTATTACATTAGTTGTTTTATGTAACTCATCTAATTTTAGAAGATTGCATATTCTTCGTATCATACTTATTCTCTCCTTGATTCATGATTTTATAAGTTCTCAAAATTTCTGTGTCCCTAATTATCTTGCCAAATGCTTTTTCCTTGATTTAATTGTGCTGCTGAATTCGTCTAGGTTTGAATTTACATATGCTATTGATAATTTAGGTTTCAAGTATGTCACTTTTTTATCATGATGCAAGTTTAACTTCTAAGACAAAATCTAATTTTACATTGAAGGAGATGATAGTGCGATAAGAATTCTAATAATGAAATCCTTAAGCTTTTAAGTTTCTCTGGGTTCCTTTCATTAGTTTCTGGCTGCCTGCCTGAAAGTTTCAGAGCAGATTGAATCCGGTTATCTTCTGCCTTCTTTTCAGTATTTTTTTGGGATTGGTTGTAGAGGTTTTGGATGTAGGGACTGGGGTTAAAGAATTCTACAATCCATTCTTTTGGTGGTCGTTTGATTAGTCTATGGTATCTGAAATCAATATAAAAGGAAAATGTAGTGTTAATGCACTAAAAATTTTATGAAGTTGTCAGAATGAGCCTCTTGTTTCAAAAATAGCCCGCACAACGTAAGCAAAAATAACCCACTTCAGGCATTAGCTTCTCATTGGTGCCTAGGCACCTCAGTCCAATGGATTCTTTTTTTTAATAAATTCTCTCTTTATTGTTGGTTTCATATATATCATAAGCTTATGTCAATTGCATCAAATCACTTGTTAAAGAGTTGTATATGATATGGTTGGGTTTCTTAATCCTGAATTCAAGTTGCCTCTCTTCCTCCCAAGTAAACTGACTATTCAGAGCATCAACCAGTGTTTTCAGGGTTATGGCTCATCCTCTGAAAATTATAGATGACTAACAGGATAATTTTATGGTGGTAGAAATTGAGAGCCTTAACTGTAATTAATGTAAAGAAGTAGAAGAGAGTGTCCATTTACTTGATAATGGTTAGATTAGTATTAGTTTTTGTAGGAGTAGCTTGGAGAGTAAAATTGGGGGTTAGCTATTTTATGGGCACCCTAAACCCCCCACAGACTTGAAATAGTATTTGTTTTATGGGCACTTATTAGCTGTTTTCTTCACACCCCTTAGTTTCCGTGCCTTTTACCTGAGTCCCATGTACCCTATACTTCTTGTAAGCTCTGACAGGCACATTTGCTAGAAGGGAGTATCAATGTAAAGAACAAAATGTTATGTTGCTGTCATTAGTTGCAGTTTTGCTGGATTGGATGACAAAGTAATTTGTTGGATTGGTTGACAAAAACTAGAGGACCAATGAAGAACAAAATATGGGTAGGATAGACGTTGCTTTATGCTGTTGATGAGAATTTCTTCTGTGTTTTCCTTGTGTAGGGCCCTTCTCTTATATAAAGATTGCTTATTCTTGGTTACAGTGCACATGTATGAATCACATGGGAAGATGCCGTGGGGCAAGCTAGAGAAGAAAGAGATGTGATATGGACAAACATTGTTCAGTTAATAAAAAGGTTAATATCGTCAAAGTAGAAAAATTATAGAACCTTGTTTTATCTTCGGCAAAATGTAGTAGGGAAATAGTCCAACCCAGTACAGAATATTAAAACCCAATTCCACAAGCTAGAGTTCTAAGAATTGGCATTAGTTTAAGATTTGGATATATTGAGTTTGTTTGGGAACCATATCCTTTTAAATGGTTTTGTTCAGATAGATTTGTGGCCATGGAGATTGTGTACTTAAATAAATTAGTGGCTGACATTATTGTTGACTTATTAACTGTAAACTTAAACAATTATCTTCTTTATTTTTTGCATTTTTATCTTCCAGAAAGTATTGGCAGCTCATGGTGCCGCAAAAGTTAGTGCATATGTCACCCATGGTGTGTTTCCTAATCGCTCATGGGAACGTTTTACTCAAAAAAGTGACGGTAAGACCTATATTTTTCCACCAATACATTTCCACATTATTTTTATTTGTGTTTTCTCCATGGCAAATTCTTATAATTCAATTTTCTGATCATTTTGCCATTTTATTTTCGAAAGGATCAGGCAGTGCATTTGCCTACTTTTGGATCACAGATTCATGCCCTCTGACTGTCAAATCCATCGCAAACAAACCTCCATTTGAAGTTCTGAGCCTTGCAGGATCCATTGCAGATGCACTGCAAATATGAGCAAGAGCAACTTATATGCAACTTTATGGTGAGATACTGATGCTTGCCCGTGATATATAAATATAATAACCATAAAAGACTTGTTGATTTTCTGGAAAACACCAGCCATTTACCGATGCCATTGAAATTGTTATGGCATTTGACAATCCTTTAGTGCTTGTCTATAATTGATAATTTTGTGTACTTTAATCAAAATGACTGGAATAAACATTGTGACAAATCATGTGAGGTCCCTTAGTATTCCCGATTGTTATTCTGAGCTTCTCTTTTCCCTTGTTTATTTTTCTGTTCTGCTTCTTTACTGCATGGTTTGAAGATTGAAAAAGATGAATTGAATCCTCTTTTCCCCCTTGATTACTGTACAAACTGACAGCTCAATTGCTTTAGCAATACTAACACAAGCCATAAATCATCACCAAGCTTATCAAATTTTATAAAAAGCAACCCATATCAAAGTATGTTTTCTTTAGCAGTTGAACATACAATAGTGATGAGAGAATGAATATAATTATTATTTAATCCTTATGGTTTGGCAAAATTATAGTATTAACGGATGGAAGGATCAATTAGTTAGAATTTTTAAAAGACAGACTTATTCATCTACTTTTGAAAATAGAGGAATGAAGTAGTTAGTTTCACTAAATCTACCAGAGACTAAATAGTAAGTTTTCCTATTTTAATTTTACTCCAATTTAGTTGAGTGCAAGTGTCATTTACTTTAACGATTGCAATTGACTGCATGACTGCATCGACGGAAAAAAGCTTAATTATGTAAGTTTTAAAATTTTAAATAAATGATATTTGAGGTTGTTCAAGTTCAATCAACCTTCTAATCAAGTTTAAAACAAGGCTGCCCATGTTTAATGATAATCGAATTAGATTCGCAATCATAGCAATCAACTGTGTTCTAGTTGATCTTCTAATTCCCCTTAATTGTGTGAGAAAACAATGTTTTAGGTTTGAGTTTTTCGTTTACAAGAACTTTCATTAATTTGATAACAATCATTGAAAGAGGGAAAAAAAAATTGTACTTCATATGGTCATATTTTTAACAGAACTGGAAAAGATACAAAGAAAGAAACATTCTCCTTTTATTTATTTACTTATTTTTCTAAATGACATTCTGTATTCCTGAAGGTTATGTAACTCATTCAATAAGTAATGCTTTCCATACTAATCCAGTTCTGATGCCACTCTTCCCACTATCTGCGAGTCATCTTCACCTAACATATTTTCTGCATAACCAAGCTTTAAGTCAAAAGCAGAAGCAAA
Source organism: Jatropha curcas (assembly GCF_014843425.1). The sequence goes on along the minus strand of NW_023591528.1, from coordinate 28,677 downwards.
GGATAGATAGGAAAATAATTATTCACAAAAAAGTTCAGCACTTTTACATTATGAGCTTGTTTGATGTGAATGAATCCCATAACATTTCATAGAACTCATGTACGGCTGTGTTCGATAACAGTTTTTTTCAAACTACTAGCTATTAAAATAACTAATTTTTCCGATCAGACCCTATAAATCCAAATTTTCATGTTTTGGAATTCCACAATCTTAATTCTATAGATTAGTTATGTTTGATATCAAAATTGATAGAATTTGCAGAACTCTCGGAATTTTTTTTTTTCTTTTTGGGAAACAAAAATGAACTTTAAACTTCAAAAGAGTACAACTTATTAAAACTAATGAATTCATAAGTACAAACTAGTAAAATATTTAAAATGAATTCTATAGTTGATCCAAACATGAAAATTCATTTATAAATTAACATGAACAAAAAAAGATTTCGTTTATAAATGAAATGAAATCCACAGAGATTTATTCCAAACATTATGTATGGGAATAATTGCCAAATATGCAATTTTGATGGATGCAGCAAACCTCACCTGGAAATTCTTAGGATCTCACTCTAACCGAGTCATAAGTTTCAATATACTTCCCCGCTGTTTTATGCCAGCTATTGTCGGTTTCAATAACCTTCTTTACAATGCGATTCCACTCATTTGGCTCTGCAAAAAATTGAAATTTAAAATGGAAGAAAGAAAAAAACCAAACTTAAATACATTAATGTCATGGAGCTTGCTGCCTTAGCGCTATCCCTTCGGCCGTATAGTTTTTGGACAAGAAATGAAATGAACTATTACTCTATCCACAGGCACCTATAGTTATCATTGGAATTCCATTAAAGCATCATATTCGAACTGTCCATGCCCGTGAGTGTGTGACCATGCAAAAGCCATCTCAAAACCTATCTGAGATATCAGAAAATCTAATTGCAACGATGAACTACAGTGAGAACTGAATTTAGTTAAGGCATACAAAAGATACGTGAATTGTAACTTAAACTAGTTCATTGATATTTGGAAACCCTAAAGATTATCAATGTTAAATTGGAAAGAGCCAAGTCGACCATATGTCAAATCATCGAATCTTAATGTGTAGCTCTTTCACCTGAGCATTTAGCAGGAACTAAGAGGTATAGAGTTATCAGCAAACATGACCAAATTAAGGTATATCCTAATCCAATTAAGTAACTGAATTATTAAATAAAATCCAATCCATCAATCCAGTAAATTTTCAAACTTTCAATATTTGGATATCTATTGATAATATGGTAATTTTGAAAAAAAAAAAAAAGAAAAAAGAAATGAAGCAGAATAGTATTGTCAAGTTTGATACCTGCTATATAATCACAATTAAAATCAATTTTATTTACATGTATCCATAAATGAAATTAAAATTACGACACTAATTAAAAGGCCAAATTAAAAAAAAAAAAAAAAAAGAGAGAACTATGATTTTATGCTTGTATATTGCCATAATATATAATATTTCCTTGCATTTTTAGAAATACACAGTTTAGTCCTATTTTTTCTCTCTGCTTTATGCTGTTATATCCTTCCATTAATTTTTTGTACCTTTTTATCAAGAAATTACTATTTTGTCCTATATTTTGTTAAAATTGACAAATCTATCCTTGTATTTATTAGCTATTTTGTTTCTGTATTTTGCCAAAATTAACTAATTTCTACCTGTATTTAACGGAAAAGTACAAAAAAATTAACAAAATGGTATGATAGTATAACGGAGGCAAAAATATAGAGATAAGACTATATATTTTTAAAAGTGCAAGGGCAAAATCATGTATTTTGACAAAATAAAAAGACAAAATAGCAATTTTCCCATTTTAAAAAGGACAAAATAGAACTTTGCATGCATAATCAAATTTAGCCAATTCTTTTAGTTTTATCTATTTGCACTTCAAAATTTACCACTAATTTCAATTTTAATAGATCTATTTGCACTTCAAAAATTTACCAACTATTTCAATTTTTAATTAGTTGGATGGAATTTGAAATATTTTTGGCCAAAATATTTCCATCATTCCAACTATTAAAATTGAAATTAGTGGTAAATTTTTTAAGGCATTAGAAAATTTTGGTTCTGCCAAAGTTCCGGTCTATTGTTACCTCAACCTCTCACATTTCTTATTCACTATTTAGCAATTAGACTTAAATTGATAAAAAAGAAAAAAGTATTAAAATTGAAATTAGTGGTAAATTTTAAGCATTAGAAAATTTGGTCTGCCCAAGTCCGTCTATTTGTACCTCAACCTCTCACATTCTTATCACTATTTTAGCAATTAGACTTAAATTGATAAAAAAAAAAAAGGTATTTCGTAGCTAAATCAAATAAAATATTATTATTTAATTATTCAAGGAAAAGATAAATGACCATGTATCTCCCACTGTGATTAAAGTAAAAATGTTGGGTGGTAAAACAAATTGTCAACTATGTGATGACAAAAATGCAAGAATTAATACAGGCTGAACTTACTGTCTCTGTAATAAGCAAATGCACGGTCTAGAGCCCAATTTAAAGATCCTTCATCAATCCCTTCAAAGACAAACCTGACAAAAAAATTATCATATTTCATATTACAACCAAGCAATTGAAGATTAGTGAAACAACAAACATTTGCTCATCCATCTGAAACAGCAAAGGACCATATCTGCTTATCAAAGACAAATTAACACATTTATGCATGTATGTTTCCTTCATCCATTGACTTTCTACCAACTACTTGGGTCAACAATGGGAAGCCTATTTGACTATTTGCTCCTCTTTTTCCAATGAAGAAAGTTTGGAGGCCAAAAACTCATTGCAACAAAATGATGATTTCTTATGAGACGAATGTTTCAAATTACAAGAAAAAAAAGTCAAGCAATGATCCATTCAGCCAAAACTATGAGCATGTGATGTCTTTTATACACAAAAATTGCAAATGGGCTTTACATTTTTTCTTTTAAACATTGACTTTCCGGGATGAAAACATAGATAGAAATGGCAAAAATGATGATTTATAAATTGAAGCACAATGAGAAGGATGTCAACCAATCTAATTTCTCCCAGCACAAAATATTACATCTAAAACAACCGTTAAAAAATCTACAGAGAATTAAAATACAGAATTGTTTTCAAGGATGTCATAGAAACCAATGGGACATAGAATTCTCTGCAAAGGACCAGGGGAGATTAGTGTCTTGCAAGCCCTGTTACTTCACAGAAAGTAGTAACCAATCAGAAGGTTGAATACATAGAAACAGTATCTTTCATCTTATTAGCAAGCTTATTCTACATATAAGCAGTTTCATGGCGCTATATGCATGAGACATGCAAGATCTTAGAAACCAAATTTTGATATCTCAATGACACTAGAAGTTATAAAAGTAGCACTATCATCAAGAACTTGTCCAAACTGTAACTTTCATGATTATGCAATCCATGGAAGGATCCATCGGCTACCAATACCTGCCAAACTTTATCCTTTGCATTTAAAATATCAATAACTTCTGTTAACTCGTGTGATATTGTGTACCTTAGAGAAATAATTTAGGAGGATTTTTTTCCCTTTCTGGAATTTCCTTTTTAGACTTAGGTTTGTGTATTTATATAGGCTGAATGCAAGTCTTCAATTAAGAGAGAAATAACAGAAAAAATTTCTTCTCCTTACAATCAACATGGCATCAGGCCTTATTTTTCCTATTTCAAAAATTATTTTCCTCTGCTTTCAAAAAACAGAATCAGCTTTAAGAAACACAGCAGCGGTGCAAATATCTTCTCTGTTTTCAGTTTTGAAAAACAGAGTGTCGGCCAAACTGAAGTTGCTGAGTCCATGAAGTGCATAATGACACCACCCAGCCAGATCACTTTGCCAGCCGCTGATTATGCAATGAAAGCTTGTACAGACTCTCATTATAAGTTATTATACATATATGATAGTGCTATAATGAATTTTGTGTTACGTTAGTTTCTCTTTTCCACCAGCTATAGCTTTTTGTCACTATACAGAAACTGATCCGCATATATAACTTGCTTAAGGAAAAAAATATCAATTAAGATACAAGAAAACCCTGAATAATCAGGGGAAATCCAAATAGTTAATAAAAAATAAATGCATGATGGCCAATGTTTAATCATTGATGCTGCCAATGATAAAAACCTAGAGCAAAATGGACTTGAAAACTCAGTCATTAGAAAAAAAAAAATGGTAAAGATAGAGAACTAAATTTTCACAGTTAGAAATTACAATACCCATTAGCAATCTCATGGTTTGACTGATCGTCCATGTCAAACACTGTGTCTGCAAGGCCACCAGTCTTTCTAACCAATGGTACCTGAAACAATGTCATACTTGAAATTAAAATTTCACCTTCTTTTGTCATTCCTAAAACTTACACCATACATGTACCCTTCATGTATATCCTATAACAATATCCAAAACATGCTAATCGTGATTCCGAGCAACAAAGTTCTAGCATGTATAGTATGCGATTGTGTTAAGAAATTTTATAAACAGTGTTACTACAAGCAAAACCATCAAATCTTTAGACATTTTCTAGTAAATAAGCAAGAAAAATAAGAAACTTACATTTTAGTATTGCCACTCAAATAGTGAGAATCAATCATCTTAACTATTTCATACATACCGCACCATATCGCATTCCAAGCATTTGGGAAAGTCCACATGGCTCATATATGGAAGGAACTAATACTATGTCTGCCGCAGCATAAAGCATGTGAGAGAGCTCCTCACTGTGTACAAAGATAATAGTCAGCAACCACTATATGGATATGAAATAAATAGAGCTATTGCACCAAAAATATATATATAAATATATATATATTCATTCAACTAATGCAAGGAAAAAGTATTCTTAGCCCTTAGGAACAGAACTCCAGTATTATTGAAAAGGGTAAAAAAGGATAGGGGGAAAAAAAAAAAGAAAGACAAAGAAACTGAAGTTCTGAAATCAGTAAAGCAGTTTGTTGATTTGTGTTACTTTTGGAGAATTTTTTTATTCAATATCACATACACAATAGTTACAACTCCATTTATAACTAAGGAGTCTATGTAAATTTCTATTCTACCCCTTACACTTAACATTAGGTTAACAGAATAAAAAAACTATATACAAGACAACACTCCCCCTCAAGTTGGTGCATAGATATTAAGCATGCCCAACTTGCATGCTAGGTTGTGGAAGGCTTTGCTACTTAGCCCCTTAGTAAAAATATCCGCTAGTTGATTATCCGATGTCACATGAGTAAGCTTCAAAACACTCTGGTTGATTTTTTCTTTTATGAAATGCTTGTCAATCTCTATGTGCTTTGTTCTATCTGCTGAACCAGATTCTGAGCAATGCTAATAGCAGCCTTGTTATCACATAACAAGATTGAGGTTCCTGAATTTGAATATTTCAAATCTTCTATTAACTTTCTCACCCATAACATTTCAGAAACTCCTAGTGCCATGGATCTATACTCAGCTTCTGCACTTGAACGAGCTACTACATTTTGTTTTTTACTCCTCCAAGTGACCAAATTTCCTCCAACAAAGGTACAATAGCCTGAAGTCGATCTCCGGTCATCTAGAGATCCAGCCCAATCTGCATCAGTATAGGCCTCAATTTTGAGATGGCCATGCTTTGAAAAAAGTATGCCTCTTCTAGGGGCAGACTTTAGATACCCCAATATACGGAAGACAGCTTCAAGGTGAGAGTCATGAGGGCCATGCATATACTGACTAACAAGGCTAATAGCATATGCAATATCAGGTCTAGTATGTGAGAGATAAATCAACCTACCAACCAACCTTTGATATTGGCCCAGATCAACTATCTTCCAAACTCCTGCTTGCAATCTGTGATTGACCTCAATTGGAGAATCACTTGCCTTACATCCTAGCATACATGTTTCTTCCAAAAGATCAAGGACATATTTCCTTTGAGAGATGAAAATCCCTTTATTAGATCTAGCAACTTCACAAGAAAGTATCTCAGGCTCCCTAAATCCTTAATCTCAAACTCTTGGGCCAAAAGTTTCTTCAGGCGAGCAACTTCTACTTCATCATTTCCCGTTACAACCATATCATCAACATATACAACGAGTAATGTGATCTTACCGTTACAGTGTCTGATAAATAAGGTATGATTAGCATTACTCTGAGTGTAACCAAAGGAAATCATGGCCTTACTGAATCTGTCAAACCACGCCCTAGGTGATTGTTTGAGACCATATAGAACCTTCTTCAACCTGTATACCTTTTCCTTGGTTTTCTGACACTCAAACCCCGGAGGAATGTCCATGTAGACTTCATCTTCTAAATCTCCATGCAAAAAAGCATTCTTTACATCAAATTGATGTAATTCCCAGTTTAGGTTAACAACACATGACAAAATGATTCTGACGGTGTTCATCTTTGCTACTAGAGCAAAAGTCTCTTGGTAATCAACACCATAAGTCTGTATATATCCTTTTGCTACCAACCTAGCCGTGTACCTTTCAATTGTGCCATCCGCTCCATGCTTTACTGTAAACACCAACTTACATCCCACTGGTTTCTTTTCTACTGAAGAAGCAACAAGGTTCCAAGTTCCACTTTTTGCCAAAGCTTTCATCCCCTATTAGGAATCTAACTCATAACAAAACTCTATTTACAACTAGTCCTTAACACTCTTCCTTAAGTTCAAGCATAGATGTTAATCATGCCTAACTTGTTACAAAGATAGTTAACTCGAGGTCCATTTAGAGCTTTTGTAAAGATATCTCCTAACAAATCACTTGTTTTAACGTGCCTTGTAGAAATAACACCCTGTTGTATCTTTTCACAAATGAAAAGACAATCAATCTCGATATGTTTCGTTCGTTCATGGAATACTGGATTTGATGCAATGTGAAGAGCACTCCGAGGGTCCATTTAAGCTTTTGTTAAAGATATCTCCTAACAAATCCTTGTTTTTAACGTGCCTTTGTAGAATAACACCCTGTTTGTTATTCTTTTCACAAATGAAAAGAACACATCAATCCTCGATATGTTCGTTTTCGTTCATGGGAATACTGGATTTTGATGCAATTGTGAAAGAGGCAGCTTGATTATCACACCCAACTTTGCCAGCCAAGCACGACTTGAAAAGCCAATTTCTCTAACACCGACGAATCACAAAAATTAATTCACAAGCAGATTTGTGCCATAGCTCCGATATTCTTAATTTCAGCACTCGATCGTGAAGGGGACTACATTACTACATTTTGTTTCTTGCTCCTCCACGATGTCAAGTTTCCACCCACAAAGACACAATATCCTGAAGTTAATCTTCTATCAACCTTCGAACCTGCCCAATCCACATCTGAAAAACACTCAATGTCCAAATGCCCATGATTACTGTAAAGCAGGTCACGACCTGGATTACCTTTCAAGTAGCACAAAATCTGTCCTAAAGCTTCCCGATGGATAAGAGTAGGAGAAGACATAAACTGGCTTAAGACGCTCACAGAGTAAACAATATCTGGACGTGTTACTGTAAGATAATTCAATTTGCCCACTAACCTTCTATACATCTCAGGATCATCAAATAGCTCACCATCAATTGAAAGTTGGAAAGTTGCAAATTAGGAGTTATTGGAGCACTACATGGCTTGGCACCCAACTTCCAGTTTCCTTCAGTAAGTCGAGGACGTACTTTCTTTGAGATAAGAAGATGCCTCTCTTACACCTAGACACTTCAATACCCAAAACATACTTCAACAATGAAAGTCTTTTGTTTGGAACTAAGTCTGGAGAAATGACTTAAGTAATGTAATGCCGGCTGAATCACTCCCTCGTTTGATTCTCTCTAACTGGTTTCTCTCTCTACTGTACATGAGCTGAAGAAAGGTTAGTAAGGCTCTGATACCATGTTGACTTGTGTTACTTTTGGAGAATTTTTTTATTCAATATCACATGGACAATAGTTACAACTCTATTTATACCTAGAGAGTTTATGTAAATTTCTATTCTACCCTTTACACTTAACATTAGGCTAATAGAATAAACAAACTATATACAAGGAAAAGTATTCTTAGCCCTTAGGAACAGAACTCCAGTATTATTGAAAAGGGTAAAAAGGATAGGGAAAAAAAAGAAGACAAAGAAACTGAAGTTTTGAAATCAGTAAAGCAGTTGATTTACCTATACATTAATAGGATACGAATGCTGGAGCCACAGAAATGCTACGAAACAGAAAGATGAGTGAGTATTTATAGCTTCCAATAGTCTTGCAGCAAAAAAAGAAATAACAAAAGGGAAATAGAAGTATTTCAGCAGAGAAATCAAACAAATAATAGCAAAAAAGGTTTTTTTTTTTTATTTTTTTATTTTTTTTATAAATAAAAGGGTTTAACATTTATTTAATGAATATACTTTTCCGTTCTGAGTTACAAGTGGTTTCTTGTGAAAAGGGCAAAAATATAAGTCAGGGCTTACAACTTCATGCCTAGACAAAACTTGCAACCTTTTATTCACAGGCCTCTTTGGTATGAATTTCCTTTTTTTTTTTTTTTTTTGGCTTGCAACCTTTTTTCACAGGCCTCTTTTGGTATGAATTTCCTTTTTTTTTTTTTTTTTTTTTGTTTTTGGGCTGTTTGTTTCTTAGTAATAAAAAGTTACATCTAGGAAAACAGGCTGATAAAACAAAGACACCTTTTGTGGTTTTCACTTGTTGTGGCCAATTTTTTCCTTTCAAACACATTCCAGCAAAAAGACTTAAATATATTTTGGAAGTATAAATTTTCTTTGATGATTTGGGACAACAAAAGCCACAAAAAAAAAAAAAAAAAAAAATGGTGACATTCTATAGAAGGAAGGCAAGGTAGCACAAAATAAAAAAAAAAAAAAAAAAATGGTGCACATTCTATAGAAGGAAGCAAGGTAGCACAAAATATTCTGTAAACCCATTGATTCGGGTTGACACCACCATGATTTATATGATACTGAACTTAATTTTGATAATTTTAACAATCAAGAACACCATCTCTATCTCAGTCATTGAAAATGAGAATCATTAGCCAAGAAAGCATAATAAAAAATAGGTTATCAAAACTGCATCAAGTAAGACCAACTCTGATAGCTTGCATGCAACTCAAATAGCTTGCATAATTCATGCTACAGAAGAAACATTTGCAATCTTGAACTAGCAGAAACTATCTCAATTCATTACCAAATCTGCAAGATGTTTGAATTCTCCCTTAACTTGGCCATCTGAAGCATTTCCAAGGATAATCATCTGCCCACCCTGAATTGACAACAATAGCAGAGCAAAAAGAAGTGTTAAATTTCATTTAATGATCCATTGCATCAATCTTTGGAACTTCTATGCAAAATAAATGGCTTCAAGAAATAGATGATAAATTTCGTCTGTCGTGCTGGAACAGCATCATGCAACTCAGAAGTATACATCAACGTTGCAATGACAAATCACACATGAAATAAATAGAAAATTAAGCTTTATACAGGGACATCAATTCACACACATTTCAAAGTTCTGACCAATGAAATCAAGTCTAGTATTATTATAATTTGATTAAGCATAGAAAACATCAATGATAAAATATTCACACCTAAAATTCCTTTACCCACAACCCCCATTTGCTTTCACATCTGCAGTTAGAATCTTCTGTTCTTCAAAAAGCTTAATGCATACACACAGTGTTAATAATCCCAAACCTAAGATTTGAATCCTAAAATAATGATGACAGCATTTTAGGACTCAGAACATAACTATACTCAATTTAATGCACAATAATTCATTTTTACATGTTAGTATCGAAATTCCCATGACTCATGAATTAAAGAAAATCTAAACAAGAGTTATACAAAACATTAAAAGAAAAGAGTATGTACTGATTCAACCAAACTTTGAAACTTCTAAACAAAGATATAGTGATTGGAAGCATATTAACAATAAGGTGATTTTTTTATTTTTATTTTTATTTTTTTTTTGAGTTTTCTTCTGTTGTTCTGCACAAAAACTATTCATATCATCATACTCTGAATATTGTCTTCCAGACTTTTAACTCATTGATAGATTAAGAATGTAACTCATCTTAGCCGATGATATCTCCACAGATCATTCCTCTGATTTAGGAACAGATTACAATTAATTTCCTGTAATTAATCTCTGTAATTCCTTTCCATATTCTGTTTGTATTCTCCCTATTTAAAGGGCCTTATACATCAATACAAATCATCAAGAATTCCAATTTAAAAGGTCTTGGACATCAATACAAAATCATCAAGAATTCAAAATCCTCAAACACTTTCATGGTATCAGAGCTTCAGTTCTGAATTCCCTCCCTCTCCTTTCTCTCCCATATTTTTTTTTAGCTGCTGCCGCCGATAGCCATGACACAAACAGAAGTCCCATCTTCGACCTCCAACCCTAAAACACCCACCCCCATTCACCCTGCCTACTTAAGAACCCTAGATGGTAGCACAGTTACATACACATCATGGGTGAAATTATTCAAGTTTCATTCTATTGCATACCGTGTTCTTGATCACATTGATGACACGCCACCCCCAGCCTCTACAGATCCATCGTACAGTGCCTAGAAAGAAATAGATGCCTTGGTGTCTCAATGGATTTACAGTACCGTGTCTGATGAACTGCTCACCCGCATCCTTGACACTGAAGCTACGGCTAGAAAAACATGGCTGAAACTTGAGAAAATCTTCCTTAGCAACAAGAAAGCAAAAGCGGCAGCTCTTGAAACAAAATTCGTTAATCTCACCCTTATCTCACCCTTGCAGCCTGCCAGTTCCGTTGATGATTACTGCAAGAAATTGAAAGACATCGCCGACCAACTGAACGATGTTGACCCAACCAGTTACAGAATCCGATTGGTCTTACTGGTCGTGGCCTTCCTCAAGAATTCGACGCCTAGCTTCTCTTATTAACTCACAAAAACGCCAGACTGGGACCTTGGCTTACGAACCATGTTGAATTGATTTGAAGGTCATTCGCCAGGCTGCACGACAAACAAAAACCACCTCTTCCTTGTCGCCTCCAAACCACGGCAGACAAACCAAAACCCAGCCGGCCACAACTCAACAACCTGAAAAACAATTCAGCCTCACAAACAGTTCTTACCACCTCCAATTATAGAGGCCGTGGTCGAGGCAGGACGTGGCACACGAAGGCAGAGGACGCGCTACAGGGGAAACTCTCCGGGACTCTTGGGCTATACCATTCAGTCCGCCAATTCAAACTACCAAATGGGCTTGTGGACACACTCACCTTGTCCCTACCCAACACAAACTTCCATTGGCCCACCAATTATATTCAAAACAACACCCCAATGGCCCATTATGCCGCTTATTCAACAGCAGCCATACGGCCCAGCACCACAATATCCCCCTCCACCGCATACTGGATATGATGCTTTTTAAAGTCCTTCCGATTCTCAGCCCAGCTTATAAACACAATGCACTTTCAACTACACAGATCCAAAATCTGATCATGGATCGGGGCGCAGAACGCATGTCACCGACAACCGAGGGTATGATTCGCCAAAAAACCCCTAACTCTTTTCCGTATAACACTAAACTTTTTAGTCCGGCAACGGACACTATGTACCAAATTTGAGGTCTCAGGAACAGGTTACCTTGCCCATCCTTAACCGTACATTACATCCTCCCAAACATACTTTACAAGGCCGACAATCATAAAATTTATTATCTGGCCGCCGTTTTTACACGCTGATAACAATATTTCTGTTCGTTGAATTTGACCCTGTTTGGTTTCTCTTTGAAGGACCTCAAAACGGGACAGCTCCTTTCCCGCCACAATAGTACCGGAGAATTCTCTATCCTGTCACTTCCAGCCAACCCTACCACCACAAGCTTTGTATCAATCACATCTCCCAATTTTTACCTTGGCGACGATCGCCGTCGGTCCAACCCTGGCACACAAGTTTTAGATGTTTTTAGACCAAAAACAGTTTGGTCTTCCTTGTAATAAAGAACAAGGCATTTATTTTTTTGGCCAATTCTTGTATTTTCTAATAGCAACGATTACCTTTTTATGAGTCAAATTCTTTACTTTTTCACCATTTGATCCCACCTGTTTTTGGTGACTTTTTCCTACAATTTGCCTCCCTATTCCAAACAAATTCTGGTATCGAACTCCATAGAAACATACATACATAGGGATACGATCTTAATTGATTAAATTTTTCCAATTAAATGTTGTGGGTATTACCTCTCCAAGTTCAAAATCTGAAACTTTCACCACCTTTACTAAATTCCGAATAAAACTCATTAGGCCACCCGCACAGGTTCGTCAACCGCCAATTATCAAAACTTTTTCAATGCTACTTGGGGGGAGAAATTTGACAACCATAACTTCAAAATTTTTGGGGGGAGAATTTGACAACCATAACTTCAAAATTTTTGCCCAACAACATGGTCTGTTATTCCGTTTTTCATGCCCCCAAACATCTTCCCAAAATGGTCGGGCTGAACGCATGATTCGTCGTCTCAACGACATCATCCGCTCATTCCTCATCCATGCTGAATTACCACCTATGTTTTGGGTCGAAGCACTTCACACTGCTGCCTATCTCCATAACATCTTTCCAACCAAACGTCTCAATTATTTCACACCCACTTTTGCCTTATATCTCCGCCACCCGACATACGATCACTTACGTGTGTTCGGGTGTGCTTGTTATCCCAATCCTCCGCAACCCAACCCCATAAATTACACCCAAGATCCGTTAGATGCATCTTCCTTGGATACCCTCTAGATTTTAGGGGATACCGATGCTTTGACCCTACAACCGGGAAGATCCACGTATCACGACATGTAACCTTTGATGAACAAACTTTCCCATACACCATTCCAACTCCACCCAAAATATACACATTTCTTGATGAACAACCACCACTAGGATTTAAGTTTATACAACCTCACCCAACACCAAACACCACCCAAACCCAAAAACGCCCAATCCCTCCTTACCCCATAATATACACCCGCCACCATAAACAACAGCCCCTTAACCCAGTGGCCAATGCTACGACACCCCAACACACTGCTGCACCTATCTCACAAAATCCCAACACTCAGACCACCGCTGTATCAAAACCCGCACAGAATACCCATCCAATGACCACTCGCTCCAAAGCTCGCCATGCCCTTATGACCACCTCAATTTCACCAATACCCACCTCTTATGCAAAAGCTTTTTCTGACCCTCATTGGTTAAATGCTATGCAGGCTGAGTTTCATGCTTTGTAGGAAAATAATCCATGGGAACTCGTGCCTCGCCCTCTTGACCGACCGGTCATTCGGTGTATGTGGCTTTTTCGTCACAAATTTAAATCAGATGGGTCACTTCAAAGGTACAAAGCACGTTTGGTGGTAAATGGCTTCAAAGGTACTCCAAAGCACGTTTTGGTTGGTAAATGGACAATTCCTTCAAACAGTGGGCTATTTGACTGTGACGATTACTTTTTAGTCCCGTAGTGAAAACCCGCTACTATACGGACTGTGATTATCCATTGCAGTTCCCGTTCTTGGCCAATACACCAGTTGGATGTCAAAAACGCGTTTTTACTATTGGGGCATAAATGAACTTGTTTTTATGCATTTCAACCCCCGGGTTTACAGATTAGAAGATAACCCTCATTTTGTTTGATGCAGATTTTTTGGAAGAAGAATCGCCTTTTATGGGCTGGCAAACAGGGCTCCGGGACATGGATACACCAGATTTGCAACCCATCTGACTGTTCTCCTGGGTTTCGCAAAGCAGTGTGTGTGAACCAATTCCCTATTCATTTTCTCAAAGGGGAAAATCAAGCTTGACTTATTTACTTCATGTATGTTGATGATATAGTGCTCACTGCCTCTTTAATGAGTATGCAGAATATTAATTTCCGGCTGGCTCTCACGAAGAGTTATTGCCAATGACAGATTTGAGGCCAGGTGCATTCATTTCCTGGGAATCAAAGTGACAACGGACATCTTTGGTGGTTATTTTTGGATTCAAATCCTCAATACCACAAAGGGATATCATCTCCAGAGCATTCAATGTCTCTTTGCAAGAGCTTCAATGTCCTCTTGCAAACCGTGTGCCACCCCAGTCGATCTATCATCAAAACTGAGTGCTTCTGATGGACCTCTCTTCCATGATCCAACATTATACTGCAGTCCTGCTGGCGCATTACAGTATCTCACATTCACACGCCCAGATATATCATATGCTGTTCAACAAATATGCCTCTTCATGCATGAACCGCGGGATCCACACTATGCCTTTCTCAAAAGAATAATCCGATATTTACGAGGCACAGTTGACTACGGTATAAGAATTGGCAAGACAAATACACATACCTTGGTAGCATACTCAGACGCAGATTGGGGTGCCCAGACTCCAGAAGATCAACTAGTGGCTACTGTGTTTTTCCTTGGTGATAATTTGATTTCATGGTCTTCAAAACGGCAGCCTACTATCTCACGGTCTAGTGCAGAGGCAGAATATAGAGGAGTAGCCAATGTTGTTGCAGAGACCACCTGGCTTCGCAATTTACTTCTGGAATTACACCTCCCACTTCAGCAGGCCTCCGTCGTATACTGTGACAATGTTTCAGCAGTGTATATGTCTGACAATCCTGTCCAGCATCAACGCACAAAACACATTGAGATCGACATACACTTTGTACGGGAGAAAGTTCGAATAGGCCACATTCGGGCATTTCGGGTCTCACATGTTCCCAATCTGCTTTTCAATATGCTGAACATCCTTCACCAAAAGGCTTATCTCGACAGTTGTTCAGTATCATTATCGCATCCAGCTTGAAAGTGTCTGTCCTCCGCCGCTCAAATGCGGGAGTACTATAAGCGATTGATATCTCCACAGATCATTCCTTCTGATTTAGGAACAGATTACAATTAATTTCCTGAATTATCTCTGTAATTCCTTTCCATATTCTGTTTGTATTCTTCCCATTTAAAGGGCCTTATACATCAATACCCCAAATTCATTCTTACAATTAATTTCCTGTAATTAATCTCTGTAATTCCTTTCCATATTCTGTTTGTATTCTCCCTATTTAAAGGGCCTTATACATCAATACAAATCATCAAGAATTCCAAATCCTCAAACACTTTCAACTCAGTCAAGTTCAGAATTGACTTGCATAATATTTAGATTTGCCTCATTTAAAGTAAAAGTCAAGCTTGAACTCAGGTAAAGAGTCATGTTAAGTTTTGAGTATTACCATACTTAACCCAAGTGCTCACAAGCCTAATCAAATATTAAAGGGCAGAACAAGCATAAATATTTCAACATTTTTTCATCTCTAACAATTCAACTTACTCTGGTGCATCCATGATTAATATATATTCGATGCTTAAAACAGATATAATTAGAAAAGAAGATTAAAATGCCATTGTCAAGCATGGATATCAATCTTACACTCATGCCTAAGTCCAAGTAACATGAGAAGGAAACTTTTCTATGATAACTATTAGTCATATTTACCCTCTTGTTCATAACTAGTCAAGAATTTTAATCATTATCTTTTTGATTTGGGGGAGGGCAACATAGTGTGTCAATAGCAAATTTGGAGAAAGAGAGAAAGAGCATGTACTTTGAAGGGTTACGATAAACTTACAAGTTCTTCAACGCGTTTAATTGCATGGGTAATCAAATGAAGACCCTTTTGAGGAACCAGTCTACTTATACAAACAACCAAGGGGACCTTAAGCATTTCATCTGGCACATAGTTACCAGCTCCAATGCTTTTAGGAGCTAAGCCAAGTCCCCTTTGTACATAGTATTTGCATATCTTCTTGCCTTCAAGATTTTGAGCTGTGGAAACGAAATAGCATCAAGTAAATACAAGTCATCTCAAACTTATATTTCAAAAATATATAGTCCTCGTGAAACTTAAAAAGCACTACAATTAACATAAAAAGGTGAAAAAAAAATAGTACAAATGTACCATTATGAGACCAAATATGGACCAAAAAACAGTTAAGCAGAAATTTTTACATGTCCACTACACATTTATATAAAATGAAAAGTGAAACAACAAATTTATTGTGTTGAGTATATAGAGAACAAGTAGAGTAGAAGTATGAGACAGAAAGCAATGATCCTATATCTCACACATCAAATGATGATATAAAAATACAGAAAGCAATAATCCTATATCTCACACATCACAGAGCTAGGTGGAGTAAAGGTATCCATAGAAAACACAACAAGAAAATCCTAGGTTCAAAAATTTGCAGATAACAAAGTAAAAGGTTACCATTGAACTTGGCAGGCAAAAAAACATCTGTAGCAGGATTCCAAATTGCAGTGTCTATTCCATTTAAAATACCAAAGTACCTATAAAATTGCAAGAGTACCAGATTAGCAGATGAAAGAGAGTGGCAATCAAATAAATCCTAAACCTTTAAGACATGCCTAAAACTAATCCTAATCCTCTAAGGATTCAGATTACCATAAATACAGAAAGATGGATGTTTTCTAACATGAATAAAGAGTCAAAAATACTGGAATGGTAGCTAATTTCCTGAAACAAACATATAAAACCTATAAAGATGATAAGTCTTCAAACTTGCATTTTCTAGAGCCGCTTGTTTTTGGACTTGATCAAGATTCCACAAAAGTTGTCATTATCACTAGTCTTAACAAAAGCTTTCTTCAGCTGTAAATATATTCAAAATTCGGATCATTCAAGCTGAAAGAGTTCAACAGATAAAAGCAGCACATCATGACCTGCTCTGAAGCTATTGTTGCAGAGCCAAAAAAAAAAAAAGAAAGAAAATAATTACAATGAATAATTAGCCACTAACCACAGCACAATTATCTAATTGCATGCTTCAATAGCTAATATTGTGGTCAACCAAAATTGATTTTACTACAAAAGAAAAGTAATAACTAAATCAAAAAAATTTTGTAGATACATATATAAACCAGAGTGTTGGTGGACGCGTACTTATCACGATGCGTTATCAAGGTGCTTGACAGCCATCCAGAGCAGAGTGTTTCCTTGAGATATGTTGGAGAGACTGTACTGCAAAATGCACAGAGAATTGACTGTTTGACAGGAAAAACAAAAACAGAAATAACATTTTATGTGAGCTATTACTGAAGTTCACTTTTATATTCGTACTGGTTGAAACACTAAAAATAAATGTGATATATAGAAATAAATTACATCCAATTCTTCATGGCATATCATCAGCAAGTGTATAAGTTATATCTTATATATTTAATGATTTGAAACACCCATAGCTTGTCTGCTATGTGTTGTGTAGAAATTAAAGGAAAGAATATGTTTCATTTCTTTCAATTGTATTATATTTTTCAACCTCTACTCCACTATATATACATACGAAAAATTGTTCTAATATAGGAAGTAATCTAAATAGGAATATGGCATATCACAGCACAGTGTTATTAAGTTATTATCTTATATATTTAATGATTATTGAAACACACCCATAGCTTGGTCTGCTATGTGTATGTGTTTTAGAAATTAAAGGAAAGAATATGTTTCAATTCTTTCAAATTTGTATTATAATTTTTCAACCCCTCTACTCCACTATTATATTACATACGGAAAAAATTGTTCTTATATAGGAAGTAAATCTAAATAGGAATAAAACCTCACACTAGGAAACCGAGATTCTTTACACTAATTAGGGAATAAAACTTAAACTATGGAAACACCAATATTTTACTTTAAATCACATAAGATTTCAAACACTCCCCCTCAAGTTGGTGCTAGATATTAATTTCATGCCCAACTTGCAAACTAAAGGAATGAAACAGTTGCTATGCAAACCCTTTAGTTGAAAAACATCAGCTAGTTGGTCTTTATGAAGCTATATAAGAGGACCACTTATAAAACCTTAACTTATCTTCTCTTTTATAAAGTGGACAATTAATCTCTATGTTGGCTTAGATTCGACTGCTGAACTGGATTGTCTATAATTACCGATTTGGCAGCTTTACATATCACAAATAAGGTTATTTATTGTTTATATTTGTTGTTTCAACCAACTTTAACTCTTCCATTAAGCTACGCAACCATAGGAGTTCACAGATTCCCTGTGCCATAGCTCTATATTCAACTTCTGCAGTGGACCTTGCAATAACAGCCTGCTTCTTGCTTCTCCATGTGCCAGGTTTCCTCCAACCAAAACACAATAACCTGAGGTTGATCTTCTGTCATCAAGGGAACAAGCCCAATCCACATCTGTATAACCTGTTATTGTCAAATGGCCATGTTTAGAAAATAAAAGTCCTCTACCTGGAGCTGATTTTAAATATCTTAGAATCCGATGCACAGCTTTTAAGTGAGACGACTCCCAGAGCGGTCATGCATACTAACTCACGTAAACTGTACAAGCATAGGCAATATCCGCGTCTAGTTCGATGGCCAATGGTAAAATCAATCTCCGACCAATCTCTTGATACCTGCCAACATCAACTGAAACTTCCCCACTCCAGCCTTGAAGCTTGATGATTGTCTTCAATAGGTGATTCTGCAGTTTACATCCAACATATCAGTTTCTTTAAGGAGATCAAGATGTACTTTTCTTTGAGAAATAAAAATCCATTTTTCTGACCTTACAACTTCTATCCCAAGGAAATATCTCAAAGCTTCCCCAAATCCTTAATCTCAAACCCCCTAGCTAACAAATTTCTCAAGTTGAGTTATTTCTTCTTTCATTAGTCCAGATCATCACGTATATCATCAACATAAACAATAAGCAATTTGATCACTACCTTCATGATGTTTAAAGAACAAAGTATGATCAGCATCGCTTTGAATATACCCAAAAAGAAAGCATAGCTTTACTAAAACCCTTTCGAACCCATGCTCTTGGTGATTGTTTCAACCCATATAATGACTATCTTCAGCTGCAAACTTTTCCTCTAGTTGTTCATCATCAAATCCAAAAGGAATCTCCATATACACCCTCTTTCTTTCAAATCACCATTGTAGAAAAACATTTTTAACATCAAATGATAGAACTCCCAATCAAGATTGACTGCCACAAGCACAAACAAAAATTCGTGATTGTTTCACTTGGCTTACAGGGCAAATGTTTTCTGAAAACAAACTCCAGTAGTCTGACTGAATCCTCTGGCTACCCAACTAGTCCTTGCCCTCTCAATGAACCATCTTGCCCTATGTTTAATTGTGAAACACCCATTACACAAACTGGCTTCTTTCCTGGTGGAGGAGTTTACAAGATCCTATGTCCCAGTTTTTGCCCCAAAGCTCTCATCTCCTCAACCATCTAGCCTTTCCATTTTGAGTCCTGTAATGCCTCTTTGCCAAGCCCGTCTTATAGAAACAGAAAGAAAATAGACAAAACAAAGGCTCTATAGGAAGGACAGAGCATTATAGGAGATAAAGAATGGGAGATGGGCTGTTTTAGGCATGTTTCTAACTCCTTTTCTAAGAGCAATAGGAATATTAAGTAATTGTCAGAAGGACTGAATCAAGATTAGGATCAGAATTAACAGGAATTAAAGAAGACTCACCAATGTCTTGTTCTTCTGTATCTTCAGGGAACTGGAAATTGGAGGAGGACGGTTGATAGAGCGTCTCATCGCTCCATGGTTGTATCTGTCATTTAGTCCGCCATTGTGTAGGTTTTTCCAATCAGGTCTATCCCACATCTTCCTAGAGATTTGGGGTGGTTTGCTCTCTCTTACTTATCTATGTCTTATAGCAATCTCCCCCTGGAAAGAAAGCATCCATCACCTCTTTCATCTGATATTTCGCCCCCCTTGAAGAGTGACTGCGAAGAAAAATAAGAATTTCAATAAAACAAACTCCTGAAAGGTAACATCCATACTCACAAAGTATTTCCTAGAAGAAGGATGATAACACTTGTATCCTTTTTGAGTAGTAGAGTAACCAACAACCACACACGTCAAGGCTTTAGGATCTAATTTGCTTAGACTATTCTGATGAATAAAGCAAACACAATTAAAGACTTTAGGAGGTATAATATAAGAGTTTTTTACTTGAAGAACCTCTAATGGAGTTTTAAAATTTAAAGTATGAAGAGGCATACGATTGATAAGGTGAGGAGCGGTCAAAATAGCATCCCCCAATATGATTTGGGAAGATTCATAGTGAACATAAGGGACCTAGCTACTTCCAGTAAATGTCTGTTTCTCCTTTCAGCTACTCCATTTTGAGCACTAGTATTAACACAACTAGTCTGATGTATAATACCATTAGAATCTAAATAGGTACGAAAAACTACATTCATGTATTCAATACCATTATCAGTTCTTAGGATTTTAACATGCGCATCAAATTCATGCGCATCAAACTGAGTAGCAAATCATTTTTTATGGAAAGTTTCTGAAAACACAAAAAAACTTCATTTTTTGTTTCATCAAATAACCCAAGTCAATCTAGTGCAACAATCAATAAAGTCACAAACCATCTATAACCAGAAAAGAGAGACAGTTTTAGTAGGGAACCCCAAACATTAGGATGAATAGTAGCAAAAAGGAAACAAATTCTTATTATAATTGGAGAATAAGAATGCCTAGTGTATTGGCCAAGTTCACAAGCATCACATAGTAATGAATTTAATAATCCACATGTAGCAAAACAAAAAGTGGGAAATAAACGTCCTAAAACAGAAAAAACGAGGGATTCCTGAAAAAGAGGGATGTCCTAATCTCCTATGCCATTGAATAACTTCATGGGAAGGATTTCTAGAAGTTCCTAACAAAGCTTGACTGGTACCCGAATTTGACAAACGACAAATGTCATCCAATAGATACAGTCCATCGCGCAAGCTACCACTGTCAATCGTTCTCCCCGTATTCAATTCCTGAAATATACAATGAGTAGGGTAAAAAGTTACTTTGCAATTAAGTGTTTTGTGATTAAGCTAACATATAACAGATTAATAGGAAGTCTAGGAACATGAAGAACAAGGGAGAGTTTAATATTGGAAGTACAATCAATAGAACCTGTGCCAACAATTGGTACTAAGGAGCCGTATAAGGAGCCATCCGCAATGTGAATTTTCGTCTGTGGCCTTGATACTTAAAATATGTGAGAAAATTTTTATAGAGCCTGTTGTGATGTTTATTTGCTCCTGAATCTATACCCAAGAGGGTTTTTTGCATTTTTGCCAGAAAGGTAAGGAAAGCATTACCCTAATTAAGAAAAATTAGAGGTTGCAGTCTAGTTGAAGGACGAATCATATGCTGTGACTACAATCGTTTCAGGGACTGAATCCTCACTTATCAGAAAAGCTTCTAGCAGTAGATTGGTGTTTCCTCAGATAAAGCTCCACTCTTTCTTCACAGCGCCTTTAGTGTGGTCGGTCCATCGTAATTTCCACAGAACTCCTTAGTGGTGCCTATTCTTACTGCAATAGTCACAAGAATAATTGATCTTATCTGAAGAGCTGCTCTTTGCAGCTGGTAATATGGTTCTCTTGCGGAATTAGAATCAACCCCTTCTTTGTCAATTGTAGAGATCTTATGAACCATAGCGCTCCTCCTAGTCCTCCTCTTGCTGTATGAAATGAGTTATGCTTGTCGTAAGGATGAAAAGGATCTCGTCCAAGAACTTGGATTCGAATCTGATCATACTCGTTATTTAGGCCCAGGCCAAAAAAATCAATACACACGTTCTACTTCAATCTACTTTTGAACTGAGGTCGCATCATCAGTACAATCTTGCTTGAAAGTCTAGATAAATTAATCCAGTTTCTGCCATAGACTCACTAAGTTTAGCAAAAATATCTGAGGGATAGTCAGATCTCCCTGCTTGGTTTCATGACTTTTCTTGTCATGAATTACATACCCTCTGAGCATGAGTTTCCAGTTTGTGAATACGTCAAGTTGAAGCCGATCCATACTGTCTTAGTTTTGTATCAAGAAGCAAAATATCCTCGGGAAATATTGGCTACATGGAGAATTTTTAACCAAGACATAATAAGAAGAATTCTCGGATTTCCACTGTTAAAGGCCGGATCTGTCGAAACTGGTTTAATTGCTCACATCAAGGTATCCTCTGCAGAAACCTCTAGCTTCAATGAATAATAAACAGAGACGAGAAACCCAAGTCAGGTAGTTTGTTCATTTAACTTCACCGGACTACTAATCTGAAGTGAGGGGCCTCTCTCAGTGAAAAAACCGCTATCTACCCTTCTTTTCCGTCACCATATTCTTTAAAAGAAGATTTTAAACGCGCAGCATCAGTGGTAAAGAAAAAGGCAAGCAGCGGTAAAGAGGCACAGCAGTAGTGGAAAGGGAAATAATTCCAAAAGGCAAAAACTGGTGCTGAAGAACCCCAATAGGTCTGAGTCGCCACACTGAGTCAAAGTCGCGCGGGAACAAAGAAATCATCGACGGATGCTCGCCGAAAATCAGCCGCAGACGCGCAGGCTTCGTGAAGAACACAGAAATCTTTTAGAGGCGCAGAAGGCGCGTGGTCAGACGGCGACGTGGTTTGGAACGGAGTGTCGATCGATTGTCAGTCGTTCTTGCCTCTGAGACAGGCAATGAACGACCAACTCCCACTTCCGGGCGGTGGCTGTGGTGTATCTTTAGAACCAACTTTTGCCAAACTGAAATACCTTTGCCAAGAAAAATTCACGGCAATGGCTCTGATACCATTAAGAAATATTAAATGGAAGAATATGTTTATTTCTTTCAATTGTAATTTATTTTTCAAACCTCTACTCCACTATATATATATAACAAACTGTTCCAATATAGGAAGTAATTATAAAGAGGAATAAACCTAAAACTAAGAAACACAATCTTTACACTAATAGGGAATAACCTAAACAGGAATAATGCCTTTATTTACTTTAATCACAAGATTTCAACATGTTAATTATCTATTCATAATCATATATGGTACAATCCGATTTAGTAACCAATTTGATTTGACTTTTTGAAGCCCATGGGTGGTTTGGTAAAAGCAATAGTCAGCAACTCCTATGCAATCACTGACTTTTGAACTTTAAAATAAGCTAACAAATGGCCTTATTGGACCAAAAAGCTAGAATTTCTTTTACGAACTCAAACATCTAGCTATTATTAAAAAAAAAAAGAATTCTAATTAGTTCTGATAACTGTGCTTCAAAATATTGAAAAGATGACGCCTCTACACTCTAACAGTTCCAATACCGTCTATTGGCTTCTCTGGCTCGACCACTTGTGTAAGTATAGTATAATTGTGTAGACTGAATGGATCTTCGGTCCTACGCGGGAAAAGAGACCTCCCTATTACTAATAGGGGTAAACGAAAGGCCTTGAAAGTCAAAGAAAACTGCACTTCCCCTATTTTATCAATATCTCAACAGGCAAGCGAAGGTGCTTTATGAATGAGGCCACTCTGGTCAACAAGCCAATTCAGTAGAACTTCCAAACAATTACAAAGGTATTGCTAATAATAAAGAAGTTTTTTTTTTTTCTTCATTTTTTATCAAATGTTAATACACGACGCATATTGGAAAACCCGCTTTTTAAATATCAGATTAAAATAGTAAGTATTAAAATTAATAGTTTCAAAATAAATATAGATAGTATTTAATATGCATTGTTTTAATTTTCTTAATTATCATATCCATCAAAATAAAGAACATAAAAGATATAAAAATTTTGCTTAAAACTATCATCAATTTCTATTGTTATGTATCTATATGCTTAATACTAAAAATATCATTGCACGAAATATAGTATAATTTGTCAAAATACATAAAATAATGTCCTTAATTTGTCCTTCTATAATCTTACTGAACTTTCACATTTGAATCACCAAAATATTTAAATCATTGCAACCATCAGCCCGCTGACAGTTGAACGCCCAATTGCTGACCTGAAGAAGGCCTTTAAGTTACAACTATCGTTCCAAAGTATCGCTAGACTCTTATCTAATTGTATCCGTTGAAATTATAGACCGATGCCATAGGCAGATCCAAAAAGGAGGACAGCAAAATTAATTATACTAGATAATGAATATATTTAATATTAGCATTTTTATGTAATTATCCCCAAAGGTCACTTTAAGAGGTTCACAAAACATTTAGTTGAAGCATCTACTTCATTATAACCTTTTTTGGCCACATAAAAAGAGTAGCCCTAACAACTTATCTTGTACTGCCCCACCTGATCCTATGTACATACCAACAAAGAGAAGATCACAATTCACATATTTTCCTTCATAATTCTGGTAATAAATATTAAATCTCTCAATATGAATCCAATCTCCTCTCGCAAATAAGCCATAGAAAAATTTCAAAGTAATATGAGAAGGATATATGAAGTTATAATTTTTATGTTTGGTTCAAAATTAAACCTCAAGTCAAGGGGGCCA
The DNA here is from genome assembly GCF_014843425.1 of Jatropha curcas. Next base: position 4,298 of record NW_023591528.1, on the reverse strand, counting down.
AAATCAAAAATTTACTACATTATTTGAGCAAGGTTCTTTCACCTAAATTCATTCATCCAATCCAATAATTCTATATTTGTTTGTTTTCCAAGTTCAAGATAACCTGAGAATTTAATTCAATATATTAACAACCTTTAAAAATCCTCACTTTTCTACTTGAGTGATTGTATTTTGTCCGTAGAGTTGGGAGCACCATTTTAGTAGGCCCTAATGATGTAAAGTTGAATTTTGACCATGGAACAATTATAGGTCAAACAATTAAATGTTTCAAACACTTCGCATAATGGCAAGACCTAACTTTGCATTCAGATTTTTCGAAAACCCCCACAACTCCCGTAAACACTTAACAACAACTACTGCATTGCTGTATAATACACCTTCATAAGCTTAACCTTTCAGGATTAAAGGCAATGGTTCGATCAATACAACTGCCTGCACATTCAAAATATTTAGAAATCATCTATTAGTCAGTGATATGCGGTCAGCTGGAAATTCAGCTAAGACTGTTGAGAAATAAACTCAAATATAGGAGAAGAAAGAATAAGCAAGCCCTACCAGACACTCACATGAATCCACGGTGTTTTTGCTATATCCATAGTTATGGGTAATAAACATACGGATAAAAAAGAGAAAAATATGGAGAAAAGAAAAGCTTCCCTTTTGGGCATTGAACTCTAAAATCATTACTTTAGAGAGAGATATAAAATACAAAAATCTCCAGCTATGATGTATACTTTAAAAAGAATAAAATATAATATATAAATATATATGCATATATAGATACCCATCAAGACGCAGACAATATGCAGTTGTTCTTTTCCTGCCATGCAAAACAAAAAACCCATGTCATTTAAAAATTGAATTATAATATATCCGGGCAATAAAGATCAAATAGGCCCTGAAATATATACGGGCCCATTCACTCAAAAGTTGGCCCTAAATATTTTTTATTTGCAACACCAATTTGGGAATAATAAATACCCATAAATGCATTTCGTTTGTTCCCCAAAACTTTAATGCTTTTTTATTTAAGGAGTATTCATAAAGGATAATTAAGTACAATTTTATCAACCAAAAAGTGAAGCAATCAGCTGTAAATGAGCATTAGATCTATGTACATTAATTGGACAGTTTAAAATAACAGAATGTTGTACTTGGCCTATATAATCCAAAAGAGTTTTATCTTTGAAACATTTGAATTTCAAATAGCAGTCCAATAAAATTATGTATGTTAGAATCAATAAGGAGTGACAAACCAATAAATGATAATTCTTATATTAATAACCACGATCTCAGAGTCCAATAATAAACAAAATGGCAAGCTCTCTTGTACAACATTCATCAGTAAACGAATGGAGTAATGAAACCTTCAGTGGAGACAGGAGACGCACAAGTGAGATGTATTTAATTCAGTGAACTAACAAACCATAATCATCCTTAAAATCCTATACATACACCAAATTAGATACCAATGGTTGCAATAAAAGAAGAAATAGTAAACAAACTAAACATTTAATTTGTAAAAATTTGAAGAGAAGCAATAACATAGCCGGCAAACCCCTTCTCCCCCAAATAATGGGGCTCCACTATCTGTGTATAGTCAAAACCACTCAGTGGATTCTACAAACACGAAAAGTTTGGTAATTCAAAATGATAATACATAATTTTCTACCGAAGATGATAAAATTAAGTATATCGTATAACTACTGACAAGGGAGTGTAATAGAAACCTTCAGTGAAAGATAGTGGTACAATATCCCAGTAAAGCAGAGGCCAAACCAGCCCGTCTGCCACTACATTCGGACAGAATAATGTCCAGGTTGAATGTTCCTGTAACCTGCTATGATGATAATTAATTTTCTTAGAAATTATTTGGAGAAACAAGTCAGAAGAAAAAAAGGATCCATCAAAGTCGATCAAAGGAAGCCCAAAGGATGGGACAATAAAATTTTTAAGACCTAACGAACTAAAGAACCGTATGGGTTGAGATGTCAACTTTAATCAGTTTCTTTATTTCCAAGCAGTTATTGAAGCTGGTGGCTAAATGAGGTGGTAAAATTCTTACTGCATGGTATCCCAAAACTAAAAGATTGACCCAAATAACCTGCCCAATTTGTTTTATATTTCCTTCAATGTAAAAATATAACAAACTTAAGACCGTGATAGTTTTTATGTTCCTCAACCAATTCAATCATAAAGTGATCTAAGACAAAAAGTAGGTCAAGTATACATGTTTCTAAAGGTGGAAATAGACATATTACTGGGAGACAGAAAAAATCGTTATGCAAGCAACAAATCCTGCCAATGCCACCAAGGAAAGCAACGGCTAAAAAAACAAATAAGCTTTCCAACTCCATTGTAATGACACCACACCATATTACACTTTGTTGCCCCTTTTGCGAAGATTCAAATTGATGCTCAAAAATATCATGGGAATATTCTGAAACTAAAAAGGTATGCCATTATGGGGCCAGTTGCCGTCAATATGAATATATGCTTGTGACTAATGCCAAATAGAGATTTTTTGCTGCTGTTATATATAAAACTCAATAGAAAGGAAAGGCATTATAGTGCACTGTTTGTGTCAACCGACGCAAAAAGGCAACGGGCTAAGTTTCCAAGTCACAACATTCTAACCAGGCCACCGACTTTGGCTATCGGTGCCATCCTCAGCTGTAACATGAATTATGTTTCATGGGATTTCGAATTCTTGACAATGTCCGTTTGGAACGTCTGATTTGCATCCCATGAAGGGAAAGTCCTCTTCCAAAATGGGATTTTCATCAATCAGGCGTGAGAGGCCCATACAAGTCTTTCGAAGACAAAGACCAGTTGAACTTTTTGTTTCTCCGTGCCTACCTGCCAAATACCTATGTTACTCAAATGAAAAATTTCAATTCCAGCAAATCAGCATACAAATATCTTTTCATTTTGTTACATTACGATTTCCGCTACCAAAAACAACATAAATGAGACACAAATTGACAACACATAAACCTTTAACAGGCTGCACATACAAAATAACCAATATTAAATTAAAAAAAAAAAAAAAAAAGAAAAACATTTGTCAATAGCAAACTTACTGTTTAATTTCAAAGAAAACAAAAACAATAATATTCTTCTAACTAACTTCCCCTAAAATTTTGAAACTTTGGCTTTCATTTCACTAGAAACCTTGATCAAATGGACGGCGGAAAGATTTAAGGATAAATTAATACAAATAGGGCAATATAAAAAGCAAAAAGAAAAAAAAATACAAAACCTGAAGGAGGACATGTTTTTCGTTTTTGTAAGTGAGAAGAGATTGGAGATTTGAAGATGTTGAATCTATCGGTAGTGATCTCTTCCTTTACGTAACTACTCGTTCCCTTGAAATTAAAAGCAACAAGGCTTACAAAAATTGCTCGCTTAATGCACTCTCCACATTATCGTACCTATACTATCTGATTCTATCTGCAATATATTTTCATGGACAACGGCAGAGGAGAGCAGAAAAAAAAATTTGCTCAGAGCTATGCGATCTTTTTGGTGGCGCAGTCAAGCAGGAGCAGAGTTTTAGTTGGACTTCGTTGGACTTGGGTCACTGGACTGGTGAGCAAGTGTTGAGGAAATATGTGATTGGTCAGAATTTTATTTTTCCTCGCCGCTCAATTTATTTAGAGAAACAAATTATATATGGAGTCCCGCCGAAATTTAAATTTTTGGATTTACGAAAGTTTTCCTTTGCATTTTTTTTGTAGGTGAACTTAGAAAAAAGCATGTTTCAAGGTGAGAGAAACAATTAAATTCTTAAAATGCCATTAAATTAATTTACTTCCAAATAAAAAAATGAGAACCAAAAAAGGTAAAGGTAAAAAGGAAATTTTAAGTTTAATATATATTTAGCAATAAAGACTCTTGGAGTTAGAATTTTGGTTTTTGCAAATAAATCATTTATTTTTTTTTTATTATAAATATATTTATGATTTTTGAATTTGACTTTCATGTAATATACATAATCATTTATAAGAAAAATTATGAATTGTTATTTTTGATAAACCAAAAAATTAAAAATCCATTAAATTTCCTCTTGTTAAGAAGCCGTTTGGGCCTTCAATTTATCTTTATCAATCGTTTGGTTCATACAGATTCATGCAATTATGATATATGCAGATCTAAAATTTATCCTTACTCTTTCCGCTTTCCTCTTTCTTTCTCCTATACACGGACCATACACACTATGATTGCAACAATTAGATAGCTCACTGGGGGACATTAAACCATTATATCAGGTTTGATATGGCAAACTCAGAACAAGA
>NW_023591527.1:0-17144 GCF_014843425.1 Jatropha curcas | reverse complement strand
TCGTTTCATTCTAACTTACTCATTTGCCTATTTCTCCTTCTAGTGTTCAGTTGATGGCATTGAGCCACCAGTCGCAAAAGTCTGTCACAGAAACGCATGGCATAGACTTTTCACATTTTAAACTGAAGCACCACGCATATAATCTCAACAGATTTTTTTTTCAATATAACACTCTAACTTTTGCCTAGGCCACCCTTTCGGGTTTTCGACCCTAGCGAGCTCATTTCTTTGCCTAGGTTCGCCCTTTCGGGTTTTCAACCTAGCCCCTTTTATTTATTTATTCTTTTTTTTTTTAACCGAAATCATTCATTTCAGGGATCATTTCAGACATAGAACCTTTTCATCTGATCTTGATTAACAATCCGATTAAAAGGCTTCCCTTCCATAGTGACCAATTCAGCGGCACCTTTGGCTAATAACTTCTGAATTCTGAACAGTCCATGCCAGTTGGGTCTGAATTTTCCTCCGGGATGACTCTGGGACTCGTGGTCCAACAATCTGACCAACACTAAATCTCCGTTTTTCAAAGCCCTTGGATGTACTCGCTTATTGTAGAAACGAGCAATCCTTCTCTTTCTCTTCTGATCCTGGAATCTAGCATTTAATCTTCTGCCATCCAATAGCGCCAGGTCTTCATATCTTTTCTTGACCCACTCTTCTTCGATCAAACCAGTTTCCACAAGAACCTGAGAGACTTCTTTTCAAGCTCTACTGGTAACACTGCCTCCATCCCATATACAAGCTCGAAAGGAGAAGCTCCATTCACTGATTTGAAAGTAGTTTTGGAAAGTTTAGTTCGATCGGCCCCCCAGAGTGCGAAAGGAAGTTTTCCCAAGGCCCAACCTCATATATCTCTCGCACTTTTGGACAGAATTCTCTTAATCTCCTTTATTGGCGGCTTCTACTGACCATTAGCTTGAAGGCCGATTAAGGAGAGGAATTGATTGATGCTCAACCTTATATTTGTATAACAACTGGCCGACATCTACTTTGGAAGTGAGAAACCATTATCTGTGACTATGTGATGGGGAAATACCATGCGACAGAAAATGGACCATAGCGACAGAAAATGTTCTACTCAATAAATCTAGCCACTTGTTTGGCAGTCAAAGTTTTGTAGGATTGAGCTTCGATCCACCTAGAAAAGTAGTCCACTGCGAATAAAATATACTGATGCTGCTGGTGTGATCTTGCCAATGATGTCTATACCCCAAGCTGAAAAAGGCCAAGAAGGAGTTGTTGGGTGGAGTTCAACAGCAGGCAAGTGATTTTTATTATCGTGGTACTGGCAGGCTTTACAATGACGAACATGATTGACACAGTCACCTTCCATCTGCACCCAAAAGTAACCTTGCCTCATAATTTTTCTGGCCAAGCTCATGCCACTCAGATGAGTACCACAGACTCCCTCATGGATCTTCTTCATTATCTCTTCTCCTTCCTTCTTGCCTACACATCTTAGAAGCATTCCATCCTAGGCTCTCCTATATAGTTCACCATCGGCTAGGACATAGTTCAAAGCCATCTTTCTTAGAACCGATCGGTCTTCTTTTGTTGCATCATCAGAAAAGGTTCCATCTTTTTCATGTACCGTAAAATATCCGTAAACCAAGGTTCTTCCTCTAACTTAACTTGGTTCACAAAATGTTCTTCATAGCATGGGATATTTGCCGCGGTAATGATAAATGGCTTTTTTGGGACCTTGCTCAAATCCTGCCATGCTGATGCTAGGTTTGCCAAGGCATCTGGGATTTTGTTATGAGTTCTTCCTATGTGAGTAAAAGTGATCTTGTCAAAGAGTGCTGCTTTCTTTAACAAGTACTCAACATAGGGCTTCAGCCTATCTTCCTCAAGTGCTGCTTTGCTTTAAACAATACTCCAACATAGGGCTTCAGCCTAACTTCTTCATACTTTCCATCTTTCAATGCATGTTCAATAACAACAGTGTTGAATCTCCTATTCACCCTCAACCTCGCTTAGCGCCTGTTGCAATAAGAGACTCATATTCCCATGATACACGCTTTCATATTCTTGCCATATTGTTGGTGACTGCGAAACTAAAACCTTTTCACGATTGTTGTCAACCTCACCCATTGGGTTGCTTCTATCACAATACCAGCTCCAAACTTCCATTTCCTACTTGGCTGAATCCATCAAAGTATAAGTTTCCAAAACCCCTCCTACTGGTTCAACGCATAGCAATGTTCATCTGGAAATTTCACACTCCATGTTTCATCATCTGCAAATGGATTCTTAGCCAGGGAACCGTGGAACAACCTGACCTTTGGACTGTTCTTCTTCGATTGACAAAACTCTGCATCATACATGGACATCTGAATGTAACCATTTGGACAGCCGTTCTTCTAGAGTATGGTGTCTTCTGAAGATTTTACTTCATAAGATTCAATTTTTAAAAAAAAAAAGTGACCCTGAAGGAATTCCAAAGTAAGGCTCTCAATTTCTTGATCGACCACACAACTGTCCATGCATGTCTTTTTATCAAATATACTTTTTCCTAAATAGGCAGTTAATTTCTTTGCTTGATATAATAAATGGTCTTTTTCTACTCCCAGCAGCGGTCTGGCTTGTACCTTACATAGCTCCAAACTCCATACATCCTCTATAGGACAAAGTACAGAATCAAAGGCACCTCCCAAGGTCTAGGCGAACTTTCAACACTGTGCTGATTCATTAAGTATTCCTTGATTATGGGTCAAAGGCTTTCTGACAATCCTCGTTCCATCTGGCCGGTGGTTCTTCTTAAGCAATTTGGAAGATCGGAGCACAAGTGATAGATATCTAAGAAATGAATCTGCTGATATTACTGGATTTCTTCCCCAAGAGCTTCTCACCTGACATTCTGTTTTAGGTGGTCCATATCTTGAATGGCTTTTATTTTATCTGGGTTCAACCTCAAATCCCGTTTTAGGTCTAACAACAAAACCTAACAAACTTCCCCTTTGTGACTCCAAATACGCACTTTTTGGGATTGAGTCTTATATTTGTACTGCTTGACCCGCGCGAAGAACTTTTTCCAAACCATCTCCGTGTGTTCTTCTTGGCGTTTTTTGTCTGATCACCCATATCACTACATATACCTCCAAACCTATTATAGCATCATATCATGAAACAAGGTTGTAGCATTCTCTTGGATTATGTTGCCCCAGCATTCTCCAACTCCAAACCCGCCATAACTCACTATTATAACATGTCAGACGGTCCCGAAATTCAGTAGTGAAGGCAGTTCTTATGGCTTATTTCAACTACAAGGCCAATCAGGATTTGGTTGTACCACAGAGGAATGCCGTCCATAATGGAATAACATCCCATTCCTTGCAGCACTGTTCGATTCAAAACATCTAATATGTGGAAGTGGGAAGTCATCTTTGGCGCGAGGGTTTGTTTTAGCATCGCCCTGTAGTCAACACAGACCTTAGTCTCCCATCCTTTTTAAGTACAGTGACTATGTTTTCTAAACAACTTAGGGTAAATGTACTTCTTCCAGGGAAACCTGCATCTAGCTGCTTTCTGAACCTCAAAGCCTTGATCTTATCTTGCCCCACTCTTGGTCTGACCCGTCTCCTTTTTTTGCTTTACTGGCTTAATGTTTCAGATCGATAGTGAAATGAAAATGTCTGCAATTGACCTGGTTTTGGATTCCCCGGCATATGAGCATAACTTCCAAGTGAAGACCTCTGAATTCCTTTTGATACATTTCTTGGGAGATCCTGTCTGAGTTCAAAGCTTAAAGTCCGATTCCGATTTCGATTATTTTTGGGCATCTTCAACTGGTGGTGCTTAGGTTTAAAATGCATCGGTGGTGCTTAGGTTAAATGCAAAATGATGCAATGCATTTATGTCAAATATGCGTGTGGTATAATCAATGCCATGAACATAATAATCAGGAAAACAAGAAAACAAGTAGTCAAAATTCACTTCCATTGATTAAAATAATAAAGGGAATCCATCCAAATCGATCTCAAAATAATAATCAGAAAACCAAAAGACAAGATTAATAGCCTGTTCAATACATTCATCACAACTGTCTTTGATGGCTTGAACCACTTCATCAGCATCAGGAGCATCCTGTGTTTCTGGACCAACTTTTTCTTTCATCTCTTCGTGCTCTGACATTTTCATCACCTTCCTCTCAGCTTCCTCTTCATCTTCCGCCGCTAGTATTGATTGGAGGATCCTTGCCTTGGACTTTTGCTCTTGCACCATCCTTGAAGCTTCGTCCCCAATCCTAAGAAAAGTCTTCAAATTCAGGTATCTTCTGTGACCATTCTGTGCCACTGCCTGTTTGAACCATGCCGATCATGAATTGTGTACCCTCTACCAACTGCTCAAAGGAGGGTTCTGGAGACTTTATGAGCTGCTCCTCAAAATCTGTCATGAAGATCTCCAAACCTGGATATGTCTTTGCTCTGCTCTGAAATTTTTTGGAAGCTTCCGGGGTGAAGAAAATCCTGTTCAGTCCCGGCTCTTTTATCGGAGACTGGACTTCATACTTCTCTTTCTTTCGATACTCTGAGTACCCTAACCCGCATCGATCTTGCTGACCATATGAAGATGGCACAGGCTCAAACCTTCCTTGTAAATCTCGACCTAGCCCCTTACCGTATTTCCATTGCATCTTCTTCATCATTTTATGAGAGAAAGGGCTCATCCTATTGACCGCACTTTTGTCTTCGGTGATCACGGCATTATCAATCACAGCCACCTGAAAACCAGATAAAGGCACAGCCACCTCTAAACCTTCCACAGCAGCTACATTCAAATCCTCTTGTGCATTAATAGTTACCACATCAGTGCCCCAAGGTACCTTGACTTTTCTGTGCAATGTGGAAGGAATTGCACCCAAAGGTGTTTTCGCACCGCCCTCGAGCGATGCGAAGAACGCTCGATTTGAAGTTTTTATTTTGGATAATGGAAAAGGTGATTCTTATTAAGAAAATGGTGACAAAACCTTTTTTAGGAATGCGATGCCGATAAATCGGTCTTATAAAACATTTGAGTCGCCACCTATTTTTTCGGCAATGGGACCGTTTACAATTTTATTTTATAAAAATGACTCCATTTTAAACCTAATTTTATTTAAGGCCAATTATTTTCCAATTTTATTTTATAAAAGTGACTTCATTTAACTCAATTTTTATTTAAGGCCAATTATTTGAAAAACTGGTCAGGCATACCAAGTACAATTCTAGGTAAGGGAATTAGGTACGTTGGCCCGTTGGGAACCGACGCCCGAAAAACCGGCCTCTTTTAACCTACAATTTCTAATTTATTTTATTTTAGAAAAGCCAACTTATTTAATTAAACCCAACTCGAATAAATCGAACCGAGTTCCTATGTAGAAAATTAATTAATCGTCCCAAATAGGTTCATTCATAGCATTCATAACCATTCATAATCATATCCATCATCCACCCATAGCAAAAATAATTAAAAGACCCGCTCTTGCCCGCTCTTGCCTTATGTTTAAAGGCAGGCCACAAACCGAATTTAAATACATTCACTCAATATAAATCCAATAAACCCTAATAACCCCAAAATCATACATTGATAAAAATATTAACTATTTGATTTGATAACCCATAATCTTGCCTAATAATTAGTTATTTTCTTAAATCATCTTAAAAAGAAATTGAAACATTTATTTTAATTTACACAGAAATTAAAAAAAGGAAATTATTCTGGAACCCCGTAGGAACAGTTGCGTCACGCAGCGTTCTATTGAAGAACAGTTTGCGTGACGGAACTCCTAGTTGCGTGACGGCATCTGTTGTGACTTTGGCAAAATTCTGAGATTTTCATTCAATCAATTTACTTAAACCATAATATTAAATAAAAACATAAAAACGAGATAAAAATTTATACACACGACCAGTCTGTCACAGCGACTAGTCAGGGTAATGTGGAATCTCTTTTGGACAATGAACAGTTTCCGTCACGCAGCTTTGTAGGCTGCGTGACGCCAACTGCTCTGGTCCGCAACTACCTTTCAAACTACCTTTTTTTCGTTTTCTTTTTATCAAAAACTTGTTTTAATGTTACTCAGAAATTGTCCATAAACAGCAGAAATACTATTTAACCAATGACACAACCCTAACGCGGGTCAGGCTCCTTTGGGCGATTTGATTCAATTTTTGGTTCAAACACTTCTGGTTTATCGTGATACCTTGTCCCTTGTCCTCATACCATCATCGGGTCAGGTGGAGGCATAAAATCACGCGTCAACACTTAGGAATAATGCTTCAAGATCCCAGAAGCCCTTTTTACAAAGTTTTAACCAAAAAAAAAACCCCCTTTTCTTTTCTTTTCTCTCTTTTTCTCTTTTTTTTGTGATTTTGTTTTTCAACCTAGTTAATCTCTAAAGGTCGTTTTTCTTCAAGATAACTCAAAGGAGTTCTTGTAGAAAACCTAGCCGCAAATGTTTTCTGTGTTCCCTCAAAAATTACTCTTCAGTTTTCTCAAAAAGTCCAAAAGTCCCGTTCAAAAGATAAAAATGCAATATTTATATGGGTAGGGCAACAGAACATAGCTGCGTTACGCAGCTAACAGTTGCGTGACGGACCCGAGAGCTGCGTGACGCAGTTCACTTTTTGGACCGTTGCCACGTATCCACACAAAAAGCAAAACCGTTATGCGGGCTTTTCAAGGTGACGTCATCTTGGTTAGAGTTGCGTGATGCACTATTAGTGTCCGTTCACGCAACTTATAGCTGCGTGACGCAACCCTAGCGCAAGTCAAACTTCTTTGAATTTGGTTTTTTTAAATTCGATTCTTGGCTTTAAAGACTTCTTGGTTGAACCCTTGATTTTCCTTATTCCGCACTCCTTGCATCCTCATGGCGTTAGGCGCGGGGCATAAAAAAAAACAAAAACGCGTCAACAGTTTGCCCCCACTTTATCATTAATTGTATAAAACGAATTAATGTTAAAGTGGTCCATTGAACGCGCCTTCAATCTGACACATCATCCTCAAAGCTCGGTTTGATTGGTTTGAAAAGATATTGGATTTAACTTGATCATCGCCACCTTCTCAGCTCGGGTTTGATCGGCTTTTCATCGGCTCAGTCGGATCAGTAACGGCATCAAAAAATCCGGGTCTGATTGGATATGAAGATACCTTCGAGGCTCGGTTTGATTTGGCTCAAAGGGTTTTTAATTTGCCTTTGTCAACTTTCGCATATTCACCTATCATTGACCGGGAGAGGGTCCAAATGGGCTTCGTAATACCACCATCACTGTTTGGAGGTTGAAATTGTCCTGATCAGCTTTGTAATTACACCATCACTAATCAGTAAGAGGATTGACTCGATCAGCTTCGCAATGCACCATCACTAATCGAGAAAAAATTGATCCGAAACAGCTTCGTAATTAACACCATCACTGCTTGGCTGGGCCTTGTCGGCTTCGAAAAAGATCATCACCGGTTGCCTTAACAAAATTGTTCAAGAGAAAAAGAGCAATCTTTGTGTACCAAACAGATCTTGCCTTTGTTTAAAAAATATTGGGGCGTCACATGCCCCCATGCATTTAATAATCATAAATTGTTTAAAAGTTCGCATCAGCGCAAAAGATTATAACTTTTGCCCCCAGTCCGGAATTCCGACCTACGACAAAAATTACTAGCTTTTTAGGCATTTAATCTTTTCAATGTTTATTGTCAAAATTTTCGGTTTAAATAGTTTGGTAAAAATTTAGCCAAAAATTTAGGGCCAAAAAACTTTTTGAGGCCTGAATTTCTTTAGTATACCTTTCCTGATGCAGTGTTTTGAAATGAAAACGTACTTGAGGGTAATCTTGTGGGCAATTTTTGATGCTCCTGCCCCCTGTGCGGTGGAGTAGACAAAAATTGCTGAAGTTTAATGAGCCGCTACCGACGTCAAATTGCTTTTAAGCGGACCATCATTGGGCTTGAAACGGGCCGTTGCGGCCTTTGGGCCTTTAAAAAAGGTTAATGGGCCCCTCCTTTGGGCTTGAAAGAGATAGGGAAATGGGCTTGAAGAGGTTTTGATGGCCCATCGCTTACTATAAGTAGGTTTTTCTTAATTATTTCATTTTTCACTTATCTAAAACCTTTAAGACTATCTGGCAAACTCTCTTGAACTTCGACCAAAAAAATGTTCCTCAACTTCCCGAGATTCCTTGCCCTCCGCCTACAACACCAGAGATGACCTTAGGGGCGATCCCGAGATATCACGACTTTCGAAGGGCGAGCGCAGTCAGGTGCGGTCAGCTGGAATCCCACTTGACTCCCGGGACTCGACCGCTGCAAGCTCCTTCCATTTTGCCGGGCACCGAGTCCGGTTCGTTTATGAGGACCAGCGAGATGCGGCGGTTTCCAGACTGAGGTAAGTAATTTTTTTCGAGTTTTCTTGCTTTCAATTGCGTATTGTTGACAATTTGCTGAAAATTGTTGTCTGTATGTGCGTCGGGCCAATTGCTCCACGCAGGAAGTGGAGTTGCGTGACGCACTGTTCCTGCTGTGAACAGTTGCGTGACGCAGCTGTTTCTAATGTGAACAGTTGCGTGACGCAGCTGGTTTCTAGTGGAACAGTTGCGTGACGCAACTGTTCAAAGCGCTATGGAACGCTAGCTTTTTCTGACTTAAGGTGGAATTTCACCCCTTGGCATGTGTTAATCTTGATTTGTTGTTGGAGAATTGATGCCGTCTCCCATGCGACCTAATTTTTGCCCATGAAAATGTATAAACAATAACACAAAGACAAATAGATTGAACATGGGTTAGTTTCTGCGTACCTTTTTTGACGGGGCACCCCCCAAAAAAACTGTCTGTGGAAGAACAGTTCCGTGACCACGACTGTTCATCAGCGAAGGCAAGGCCCTTGCGACAGTTGCGTGGCACAGCTATTGAGATTGCGTGGTGGCGCAGCTGTTCTTAGGATGTTAATGGTTTTTGAACAGTAGCATGGTGCAGCTACTGAGGTGCGTGATGCAGCTGTTCAGTTCAAGATGATATCCTTGAACATTTGCATGGCGCAGCTTTGAGGTGCGTTGGGCGCAGTGTTCTTCAGGGTGTGGCAACTTGGCAAGCTGGCGGGACGGCAGCTGTGTAGACGCTTTGACGCCACTGTGTAGACGAGCGTGACGCAGCTATAGTTGGCCCCGAGCTTGAATTTTTTATATTTTCTGCCATGAAAACAAAAATAGATAAATTGTTAAGCTTAATCTTATTTAAATTGAAATTTTTCTTACACAGGTTGATCTGGGCAAGGCTCGCGCTGGCGGATCTTCACTGACGCATCGGCATTCTGGGATTTGCTGGGAACCCTCCCATGCGTGCATCGGGGTCGTTGCTGCTGGCTTCAGCGGATTACGCTGCAGGGGCTCCGCCGTACTTCAGCCTCGATTTTCCACCCGCCATGCGCTTACGCGCTGGATGGAGTGTGGGAACGACGCACCTACACCTTCGTCTTTCGGCTTTGGGTGATGACTTTGGATCCAGCCCCAATTACACCGCTATCACAGGGGTCAGGTTTTGATGGCGTCCGGTTTGCTCCCCTGGAACGCTCGGTACCAGACGATCTACTCTGGGAGCTCAGCTGGTTCCGCACCCCTGCTCGGTGTACTCACTCAGACCAGGTACACCGACGGCAGGGGTGCCAATCTTCCTACGAAGTGATCTACCGCTTCTGGGCCGAGCAGATCCGGACGAAGCCTGGCGCGTGGAGAGAGTTGCCTGAGATGCATCAGACCTGTTGCCCCGGCTTACACTCTGGGAGGAGAGGATTCAAGGGCCGCCCGGTCTTCCTCTTCTATATCATCTCTTCACAGCTGCTATGCGCCTCCCAGAATAAGGGTGGACCCTGTTGGTGCTAGTATGTTTGGAGAGATCTGAGCCAGGTGGGCTTATTATGACTGGGCCTTCTCGCGTTGGCTCCACCTCTATCACGCGTCTTGATGTATGGACCCGGGGGTAGTGGTGAGTTTCAAACGGCAGTTTCATCCGGCCACTTGAGGTACGACTCTTTATTCTCTTCGCCTCTTTCTTTTTATTCATACTATTATTATTTATTTCTCTCTACTGCACAATCTGTATACTGAACTTATTTGTTAATCTTTACTGCAGGTGTGGGTCCTACGAGTTACCGCATCTATCCAGGCGTCCGAGTGGGTTGATACCCCGGCTGACTCCCGGTGGAATTCCTCGGTATCTGGCGCACTGCCATCATACCTTCTCCAGTTCGAGGATCCCCCACTACTGGAAGGTGCTTCCCTGAACGATCGGGCTTTATCTGATGTAAGTAAAAGAATCCTCTGAACAACATATCTTTCTTTTCTTTCTCACTGTTGCAATTATTGATTCTTTCTCGGTGGTTTTGCAGCCTTTCTCTGACTCCTTGAGAGGGAAGAGGCCTGGAGGACCTATCCCACTCCTGGAACGGTAGCAGAGCTATATTACTCCGGTCGAGACTCTTGCTGCGGGGGTACTAAGCTTGACTCGGGTACTTCCTGGGGGAGAGGGTTCTATTGAGCTCCCAGGTGGTCCCTGCTCAGGCGGGGAGTCCACATGCTCCTCCTCGGCACATGTGTTTGCTTGGAGGTATGACCCGGGATGACCTGGAGGACGAGTATGAGGGCTTTCCAGCTGATGTCCCTTTGTCCGGCTGGTACTATGCTTACCTACTTCTCCACTCCGACTGCAGGCCTAGCTGCTAGAGTGTTCGGGAGTACCACCCAGGTGATTCTCTTATTTTCAATTATGACCCCTTTTCTTCAACTATTTGAACAATGTGACTAAGTATCTTCCCTTGACATCATTGTAGGAGAGGAAGAAAGCAATAGGGTACCGGTTGCCTACTACAGTAGCAGAGGCGGAGGCCGAGCGGGAGCAGTCTGCTCGGCTGGAAACCAGCGGGAGCTTACTGGGCGATGTCCCATTTACTTCCAGGCATGGAGGTGCACTGGACCCTGCCCTGGGCTCGGGTTGGCTATCATGCCATCCCGGCTGACCTCAGACAGGGCTTCCTCCACCACTGCAGCTTGGATCCTAAGCATGCCACCCCACACGTGAGTAATTAAATTTGAATTTTACTAAAGTAAAGAAATACTTTACTGGATTAATTCTCTAATGAATGTTTTTTCTGTGCTTGTACGGTAGCCAGCCAGAGAACCAGGAGCTGGTGCCGGAGGTTTGGGTCACCCGGTCTTTTCATTGCCCGGCTCTATTCTGAGCGTCATGAGAGCGGTTATGAATCTCTTTACCTTCTTCCTTTCTTTTCTTTTTGTAAACCCTCTTTTATTATCTTTCTGCTTTTAAAGGATCTGGAGATTGGGAGGGTTGCGGAGGCACCAGTCTCCCCAGTCTAGCGCTTTACCCAACTCCAGCTGGCAGGTGGAGCCGACTTCGGACGACGCTAAGATGGTGGAGGGGATTTCGTTGCGACTTCTCCGAGGACGAGAGAGGATGATGATGGCCTCCTCATCTGATGATGCACCGCCATCTCCACCCCCTCAAGCAGTTGCTGGTCCCAGCCGGGAGGCGTCGGTAGCCATTGCTCTTTGTGTTTTTGACCATTTTTTGGAACATTTTTGTAGTCTTGTAGGATTACATGTTACAATTTTATTAATTTTACAACATTTATTCACACTTTATTACAGTATTTTTGCTTTTATATAGTATTATTTACATGTTTGTTACTTACCACTGTTGTGAGACTTCGATTCCTACATAAGAAAAACACAAAACACACAAAAAACGCCAAAATAAATAGCGTTCCCCCCTTACTTGCGAAGTGCGCCCGCTGTGCTCAACCAACCAATTTATTGTAAAAAAAAAAAAGTAAATGAAATTGGAAATGAAAAATAAAAAACAAAATAAGGAAAAATGAAATACGGCAAAAATCAATCAGAAATAGAAGTGGATCCTAGTACTTACCTGTCAGGGCGGTTCCATTTGGTTAATGCGAACGTTAATGGCTCAACCACCCTTTTCTTGATTAATGCGAATCATAAAGGCTCAAGTCCTTATTGTACCAAGCTGTCCTTCTTATTAAACGCAGGATATTAAATATCCAACTATCGGAGCGATCTTATGTATAAAATGCTTATCCAAACCACCATTGACAGTAAATACCAGGTCAAATAATGATGGTGCTTTGTTTCACTTTAGATCCTTTACACTTCTATAAATGGAGGCTTCCCTTTACGTCTTCTTCACTTCCAGCACACTCAAAACAAATCCGTTTCTTAGATAATCCTTTTCCATTGGCTTCAGAAAACCAAGTTTCATTCCTTCGTCAATCCATTTCCTGACGACTTATGGCAGATTTGCCCCCATGAAACCAACTCGCCTGGTTGGAAATATTCAAAGACCTAAAACCCGACGCATTAGTTTCTTGTCTTGGCTTCGGTTCACGTATATTTCAATTCTTAACACCATGGTTTTCCGGTTTGAAGACTCTGAAGTAACTCCGACCTATGAGGAGAAATGGGTGCTGTGATGGTCATCATCCTGAACAAGATGAAAACTCATCCTTGCCCCAGGCCCTAGGGTATGATTTTTTAGCCGAGATTGTGGCCCTGTGTCCGATTTACCTTCTTGACGGCTCATATAAACGGCATCAAGGTCTTCCTTAGAGGCCTTTTTCTGGCGAGTAGGGTTGCTGTCTTATGGATATAGATCCTTTCGTGGAATTGGAGCTTGTTGTTTCCTACTGTTGAATTATGTTGCCATGAAGAATAGCCAACTGGAATTTGGAGGATTTCCGTTTCTTTTGACAGTTGTTCGTGACATGCAAATGTATCATTGTTACTGTCTTCATGATGATCATGGGGGGGAGACGATGTGCTGGGTCAGGGACATTGGCCTTCACATCACCAACTTTATTTCACCATCGTGGTTATCCCATGTTGTTGCAAGCCTGGCGTCTAGACAAATTTAAGCGTGATTTTCTGGTCCCAGCTCGGTTTGATTCCAACCTATGGCCTTGCCAACTTCTTCGATCTCGGGTCTCAGGACACTTTCGATTTTGGGCGATAACCCAGATAATCGGTGGACTTGTCCTTAGTGCGAGGATTAGACTGGTCACTACTGGAAGATTGAACCTCAATTTACGTTTTGGTACGCCAGTCTAGGACCGTTCCATGGCCTATTTCCCAGACAGGATTCAGCCGTTCAAGTACGGGAATGATTACAGCGCGTTCCCAGAATGCATGACTTCGCAGAGTGGTTCTTCATGACGCCGAGGGTTTCTTTGGACCCATATAGCTGACCGCTGGCGAAGCCGAAAACACCAGGTACCTGGGTCGAAGTAGTGATGCAGGACCACCTGTGGACACCTGAATGTCAACTGGTTTACACGCCATGATGATATTAGGTTCTGAAAAAGCTTTGGGTCCTGATGAATAGCACCTGCTGGAATAAATGCTGTTATTTGCTTTTCTCTCTTTCTTTTTTTCTTGGTATTTACTGACCATGAGCTCCTAGTTAATTGTGTGCTCCGTTTCTTTCCAATTATGATCCGGTGGTTTCTGTCTTTATTAATTCCTGCTTTCTGCACACATGGGACAACAAAAGACAATAAATGCTTTTCCCTTCGAATTTATGTTTTTTGTGTTAGTTATTTGGGGGCTCTTGCCCTGGTCAACAAATAAAAAGCTCATAAAAATGAATTATTTAATTGTATAGACAAGCTTAATTTGGAAATATAAAAGACGGGGTGACTATTTTTATTAACCTGGCATAGATCAACCAAAACAGCATATGTAACTTCTTTTATGTATGCGATGAACCTTACTGAGTACTAAGCGTTTTATCCATGGTTTTTTTTTATTTATCTTTCCAAGGAAATCACTGAGAAAATGGTATTGTTCTCCTGATCAATGTTAAAAAGAATTCATCATTTTAGGGCAGGGACCAGATAGCCAGAAACATTTCGAAATAGATGAGTCAATCTTGATCAGATGAGTAGATAAGCAGAGAAGAAGGTCTTGCATTCTTCTAACCATATCCCGAAACAAAAGTAAGAAAAAATTTTTTGAAATTCTAAACCCTTTATTAATCTTATTCTTTTCAACATTATACAGAAGTAAAGAAAATTTTATTTAATACTAATGGGTCATTTTATTCTAACTATTCACTTACTTATTCTCCTTCAAGTCAAGTTTGATGGCAGTTGAGCAATCCAATCACAAATCTGTCAACGAATGCATGGCATAGATTTGCGCATTTTACAACTAAGCACCACGCGTTAATCCAAAAGTTTTATTTGTTATTATGCTTCAACTTCCGTAGGCCGCCCTTGGGGTTTTTCAACCTAGCGAGCTTATTTCTTGCCTAAGTCCGCCCCTTTCGGGTTTTCAACTTAGCTTCTCTCTTTTTTTTTAATCGAAATCATCCATATCAGACATAGAATCTTTTCATTTTGGTCCGATTGACAATCCGATTTGACAGGGCTCCCTTGCCATGGTGATTAAGTTCAGCGGCCCTTTAAGCTAGTAAGCTTCTGAATTCTGAATTAGTCCATGCCAATTGGGTTTGAAATTTCCCACCAGGATTGATTCTGGGCTTCATGACCAACAATCTGAATCAATACAATCATTCCATTCTTTTAAAGCCCTTGGATTGTACCCGGTTTTTGTTGTTAAAAACGAGCAATCCTTCTCTTTCTCATCTGATCCTGGAATCGAAGCGTTCAATTTCTTCCATCTTAAAAGTGCCAGATCTTCATACCTTTTCTTGACCCATTTCTTTCCTCGGTCTGACCAGCTTCCACAATTAACCCTGAGAGGACTTCTTTTTCGAGCTCTACAGGTAACACTGCCTCCATCCCATATACAAAGTTCAAAGGGAGAAGAAGCTCCGTTTCAGCTGATTTGAAGGTAGTGCGATGCCCCCAAGACGCGAAGGAAGTTTTCTCAGCCAGCTTCTATACTTCTCGCACATTTAGACAGGATTCTTTTAATCTTCCTTTATTCGCGATTTTCTACTGCACCATTAGAACTTGAGGGCGATTAAGCGAGAAGAATGATGATGCTCAACCTATATTATCTATATAGCAACTGACCGAACATCTGCTTCGGAAAATGAGAACCATTTATCTGTAAACTATGTGATGAGGAACACCATAGCGAACAGAAAATGTTTTGTTCAATGAATCTAGCCACATGTTTGGCGGTCAAAGTTTTGTAAGGATGAGTCTCGATCACCTAGAAAAAGTAGGTCCACTGCAACCAAAATATAGCTTATGATCATTCGATGCTCTGTGTTATCTTGCCGATAATATCTATACCCATGCAGAAAAGGCCAAGAAGGGAAGCTGTCGGATGGAGTTCAACAGCAGGCAAATGGCTTTTTATTATCATGGTACTGGCAGGCTTTACAATACGTACATAATTAACACAGTCACCTTCCATCTGCATCCAGAAATAACCTGTGCCTCATGATTTTTCTGGCTAAGCTCATGTCGCTCAAATGGAGTACCCACAGACTCCTTCATGGATTTTCTTTCATTATTCTCTCCTCCTTTTTACTTACGCATCTTGCAGCATCCCGTCCCAACCTCCCCTATAGAGTCACCCATCAGCCAAGACATAATTAAAAGCCATTTTCTAAAGCACTGAACGGTCTTCACCTTGTCGCATCATCAGAAAAAGGTTCCGTCTCTCATATACCGCAAGATCATTCCGTTTAAACCAGAGGTTGCTTTCCTCTGATTCACCCTGGTTCAACAACAAATGTTCTTCATACACGGATATTGCTGCGGTAATGAAGAACGGCTTCTTTGGGACCTTACTCAAATCCTGCCCAAGCTGATGCTAAGTTTTGCTAAGGCATCCCGGGAATTTCTGTTATAGATTCTTTCATGTGAGTGAAGGTGAAATCTTTATCAAGAGTGCTGAGCCTTCTTCAACAATGTACTGAGCATGAGGGGCTTCAAACCTTTCTTCTCCACTTTCCAAAGCTCTCGTTAGCATGTTCGATAACCAAAACAAATCTCCTACACTCGAGCTTCCTTAGCACCGGATGCAAGAAGAGCCTCCATTCCTATTGATGCATGCTTCATATTCAGCCATATTGTTAGGTGACCGGAAATAACAATCTTTTGCACATTGTCGTGGACTCGCCATTAGGTGCTTCTATTACATATCGCTCCAGCTCCATTTTCTATTGGCTGGATCCATCCAAAGGTACAATCCAAGGCCCCTATTTCCAACACACAGGCAAGTGTTTTCATCTAGAAGAAAGACTCCAATTCCAGATTCGTCATCTGAAATCGGATCTCTGGCTAGGAACTCTGCCACAACCCGACCTTGACCGTTTTCTTCTGTTGCAAACTCTGCATCACCACTAGACATCTGACATTAACCATTTGGACAGCCGTCCTTCAGAGTAAAGTGTTTCTCTGCAGATTACTTCATAGGATTCATTTTTAGGAAAACGGAAAGTGAGCCCTGAAGGAAGTCAAAGTAAGGCCTCAACTTCTTATCGACCATGATACTCCATTACATGTTTTTCTCCACTAAATTGTACTTCTCCTCGATTAGGGCAGTTAGTTTCTTGGCTGATGTAATAGATTGCTTTTCTACTCCTAGCAGCATGCCGGCTGATGTGCCAACATTTGCCCCACTCCTAACATCCTTCTATAGAAACAAATACAAGGATTCAGAGGTTCTCCTAGCCTAGGCGAAACTCAGCACCGGTGCGATTCATCAAAATATCTTTTTATGTGATCAGAAGGCTTTCTGGCAATCCTCATTTTCATCGTAACTGGCTGATTCTTCTTAAGTAGCTTGAAAATCGGAGCCACAAGTTTGTGGATAGCCTTAGAAATAAAAACCTGCTGATATACTATAAATTTTTCCCAAGAAGCTTCTCCCACCCTGGACTTTTCGTTGCTTGGTGGCTCGCATATCCTGAATGGCTTTTATTTTTTCGGGGTCAACCTTGCAATCCCGTTAGGTCCTTACAACAAAAACCAGAACAATTGTGAAACCCCCACCCCAAAAAATATACATAGGTATGGAATGCATGTGACTAAGGGGCAGAAATGCATTGTTGAGTGTGTGAGTCGCCACCTTGTTTAATTATTTTTAGGGTAAAAAACTAGGAAAAACCCTAAGTGACTCTAATTTTAATTAACCTAAATGCTAAATATCTCTCTCTTCTTT
>NW_023591526.1:0-28511 GCF_014843425.1 Jatropha curcas | reverse complement strand
ACCCCACAAAACCTTCCAAAAATGTGAAAGGAACTTAGCATCCCTATCAGAAACGATAGTCCGTGGAACTCCATGTAATCGTACCACCTCTCTAACTAAAGAAACAAAATTCAGCAATAATGAATGGCATCACATTTTATGATAAGCGAATGAAATGAGCCATTTTGCTAACCTATCCAACCAACTACAAATATACTGTTCGTACCATGCCTAGTCCTAGGTTAACCCAAGTACCAAAATCCATAGAGATATCAACCCAAGGTGAACTCAGGAACTGCGTAAACGGCATATACAAGCTTTATTAAATAGACTTTTAGGGACTTTGGCCTGTTTTTACAAATGGCTAAGAAATTTCTACTATAACTTTTTCTTCTGACTATTCTTTTTTACGTGCATATGAAGGCCAATAAAAATTGTTTCTATTTTTTCAACTTTATTTGTCTATATGAGTCTTATTTACTTTTTTTTTTTTTTTTTTTTTCTATATATCATTTGTTCCATTCATTTACCCCCATCCAATGATTGCCTTCAAGTTTATTCATTTTTTTTTTATTTCCTTATTATTCATCGCATAGATGCATTTAGTATACACAAAGGTTTTTTATTCTTTTTTGTTCTTTTTTATATTTATATATTTCTCTGTTCATGTCGGTTATTAAAATTATTCAAATCTCCATGTTTTCACATTCAAATTCACATTTGCCCAATAATATGAATCAGACACAATAAAATCCTTAACATACCAAGAATCCTAGAACTTAGAACGTATTAGAGTAGTAACGTAATGCATGTCTCCGTGACAGATTGCGATCAGCTAACATACGTATCTTTCTCATGCTTGTATTTTATATATACGTAAGGGTAAATTGGTCAATGAACTCAACCCACTTTCCATTGGTTCTGCTTTTGAGTCTTACCTTGACCCTTCAATGTGTGTAAGGGCTTCATGATTTCATGTAATTGACAATCTCCTTCATTATGCAAGTAGTGTTGGCCATAACGTTTCAAAGTCCCTCAACAAGGCATTAGCTTCCTTATCATAGGTCGAGTATTGAGCTTGTGCTCCATTCAATTCTCATGAAATAGGCATTGGCTTCTTCTCTTGCAATCAGCACTCTCCAATACCTACCAAAATGCCAGAAGCAATCACACTCAATTTTCAAAGGTGTTCCTCAAAAATTAGGTAAAGAAAGAATGTTGCAGCCGGATTGTCAACGTTCCCTTTAAGCATGGTCAAACGCTTTCCTGTCTGTCCTCGCCACTTGAACCCAATTCCTCCTTATTACCTCCGTGAGTGGTGCATGCAATTGGAAGAGAAATCTGTACAAACGTCGGTAGAAGTATATATAACACCATGGAGAACCTTTTGTTGATGTTGGGGCACACGAAGCCTGATTTCGGCATTGGCCTATTCCTTGATAGCTTTCACTTCTCGTCATCCACTCTATACTCCTGCCACGTCCACACAAAACCAAGAAACACAAGTCTATCTAATAACAAAAATGTGCAGTCTGTCTTAAGCTAGCATACAAGTGTTCAGATCTCAAAGCTTGTAATACTAGCCTAACATGCCCAACATGAGAATTCATTAAAGAGACTTGGGGGGGCTATACAACAAGTATATCCAATCAAAGTCCACAACTACAAATTTTCCTGAGAAAGCAACGTCAAAAACAATGGTTCATAGCCTCATGCAAAGTACTAGGTCAATTAGCAACAAATCCAAAAGGCATAAACTAACACATTCAAATAACAAACCCATACTTAGTTTTGGAAAGCAGTCTTTCCAATTCCATCACACTGGTTTGCATCCTGAATTTGATGAACGCTCATGTTAAATCGAATCTTTGAAAGTAAGTCGACCTCACACAATTCATCACACACTATCATCCCGTCTAGGAATACGGGTGTCTAGTAACTTTACAGTGATTTTGTTGACCGGCCCGCAGTCATGCACATTCCGCCATGTACCATCCCTTTTTTGGTAACTTAAAAAGTTCTGGAACGGCACAAGGACTCATGCTTTCTCGCACCAATCCTTTCTCCATAAGCTCATCAACTTGCCTTTGCAACTCCTTTGTATCCGTCGGATTGCTTCGATAGGCTGGTCGATTTGGAATGGTGGAACCGGGAATGAAATCAATCTGATGTTCTATGCCTCTCAAAGGTGGTAATCCACTAGGTAGCTCCTCTGGAAAAGCATCAGTGAATTCCTGTAACATAGAAACAAACACAGGAGGTAAACCATCAAGATTAGTGTCAGCGTTAGAAAATAAAATTTCCTTGAACCTAAGAAGCAAGCAACACGGGCTGCCTCAAGGCTATGGCACACTTAACCTCTCTAACTCTCGCATAAAAAGTGTGTTTCTTTCTCTCTCCTCTCGGTGTTCCACTCACCGTTGGGCCAATAATCTGTTTGGTATCTTTTGTGGCCTCTTTCTTTTCAACCTCTCTCTTAACACTCTTTTGTTCTCTCGAACTGGAAGCCTTTTCCTCCACTTAAAAGAGCCACAACAACATTAGACAGCTAGACTGCCTTCAAGTTCCTCACAAACACTTGTTTGATGCGACATCTATGCAGTCTTGTGTGATTGGGCTTGACCAAATAATGATATGGCTGCCCAGTATCGCTTTGCACGGCTCTTGTAACGGTCCAGATAGGAAGCACCAATGGCATCTTCTTTCGTCGTTCAACCATGCCCCTGCGTCGCACTGACGAGCGGATGACGGGATCCGTATCAAGGAAGGAACGAGATTCCCTTCTAAAAGAAAGAATAAACTTATGCCCAAAGCCGAGGGTCCTTACAAGATCGTTAAGAAGGTAAACCAGAATGCTTACAAGGTAGAGCTGCCTCCGTCTTACAAGATTTCCAACAACTTCAATGTAAGTGACTTAGCCAAATACAAGGAAGACACCATGTCAACTTCTGACCAAGTTGAAACTTTTCAAGAAGGGGAGAATGATGGAGGTCCATCTATCCTAGCCTTACAAGTTGTCCTAGACATAGGCCTTGGTCTTGATTCCATTAGTGAAGTTGATGAAGACAGTCCAAGTGAAGATGGGCTTGGTGGGAGTGACATGTTCAATCTGAAAGTGACATGTTCAATCTAAGCTACAGTGCTCCTTTTAGGCCATTTGGGTTCCTCAAACATCATCTTTGAGACAACAATCAAGGAGCACTTTGTTGATCATTGCCATCATTGTGAATTCTAGCTCTTTGGTGTTGTTTTTCACAGTTCAGTAGTTGTGTGTCTCTTTGAATTGTGTCTTTGAATGAGTTATTTCAAACTTAGTTACGGTGTCCTATGAATTATGTTTTGAATGAAAGTTTGTTTTTCACCTGTTAGTGGATTCTTGAATGTGTTGTTTTCAACGCTATTAGGGTGGTCTTTTGAAATTGTGTCTTTGAACACACATTCAAAGGAGTTTATGGCTTATCTCTTGATTTCCCTATATAAAGGGATTTGCTGTAAGTACTTTTGAGAAAGGAGATCAAGGATTTGGAAAACAAGAAAGTTGTTAATTATCACATTTTGGGTTTTTGTATTAGTTTCCAAAAAACTATTGGTTTGTTTGTTTCCATAACAATCATCTACTCTTTTTTTTCTTTAAGGTACTGTAGCAACGGATGCTTCTTGAGTTTATATCGTGAGTTACTGTAAGCACTGTGTTTTCTCTATCCAAAACCAATTCCACTTTCCCCAGCCAATCATATAAGTTTTCGCTCTCTATGGACCCCCGCCACCGTTATAAGGATCTGGAAACAACAATAATTTCGAGATTAAACGCTCTATGACACCCACATTTATAAGGAAACGGTAAACACCAATAATCGAGCAAAGACAAGATAAGACGCCACTGTAACCGAGTTGGATAAGTTTACCGTTATATTCTTGATGCAATTAGCAGGAAAGCAGATCTTCACTATATAAGCAAAGGAGAACAAGCAAAGCTTGAACAAATGAAGTTTATCAATATATCAAAGTTGTGTTATTACATGGAAGACAAGCTATTTATACTAAAATAAGAAAATAGGCTCAATAAAGCATAAAACACACAAAACACACCTAAGTCAGTGTCTGGCACAGTCACGGGCATGCTAATTGGCACGAGCGTGTGCTGTAGCACGGGCACTGTAGCACGGGCGTGTGCAGTAGCACATGTCACTGTAGCATGGGCACTGTAGCACACTTAAAGAGTCAGTAGGTTGCACGGCCAGGGCGTGCGCAGTAGCACGGGCGTGTGCAGTAGCATGGTCGCGTGGTAGCTTGCACGGGCGTGCTTCTTCAAAACTCCAAGTCAGTAGAGTGCACGGTCTGGGACGTGCTAGTCGGCATGGGCATGCTTCTTCAAAACTCCAAAAAAATCAAGTCACTGTAGCATAGCGTGCTCCTCTCCCCTTAGAGAGTCAGTAGAGTGCACAGTCTGGTAGCACGGGCGTGCGCAGTAGCACGGGCACTATAGCAGGCGTGCTCTTTTCACCTAAAAGAGTCAGTAGAGAGCACGGTCTGGGGTGTGCTAGGGGGCACGGCCGTGCAACTGTAGCACACCAACTTCACATGCCACTAACAACATAAGAAGCCTAGGAATGCCTTCAAGTTCCTCGCAACACTCAAGTTCCTCACAACACTTGTTAAATGCCACATCATGAAGTTCTCGTGTTATTTGGGCTTGAACAAATGATGATACGGCTGCCCCATATCGTTTGGCACGGCTCCTTGTAATCGGTCCATTAGGAAGCACCAATAGATCTCCTTCGTTGTTCATCATGCTTCCTTGGGTTTCAACGACAAGTGGTGATGGATCCGTATCAATCGACATAATTACATATTAAGTACAAGATCATAGCATAATCAATCATCCAACATCATGAATATGATGAATGTAAATGATCCAAGATTAACAAATAAAAGGCTAGCCCAATAATAATGAACATTAAACTAAATGACAAGAATTTAAAGGACAGAAATAATAAAGAACATAAATGTTAAAGTGCTATTAAAGTAAAGGACAATAATTAAATGACATAAAACAAATATCCATCATTTGTCTATTGGAACTTATCAAATTGCTCCATTTGCTCACTGCTACATATATATTGTCAAAGTCAGAATCATTCATATATAAGTTCCTTAACATTACTCAAATCCAAGCAATTTACATACTAAGAAAGCAGGTAATTAGAGTATATCATTTCTTGACAATGAGCCATCAGCAACAACATTATCTTTTCCTTGCTGTATTTAATCACATATGGGAAATTGTTCAATAAATTTCAACCCACTATTAATCCAAACCAAATAAGGATAAAAATTAAAAGGGTGGCCCAACCCATTAACAACATTACAACTCAAAACTAACAAAAATGGGCTAACTTATTGATACGGATCCATCATCACTCGTCAGTGGATCGCAAGGAGGCATGGCGAACGACGAAGGAGATCCATTGGTGCTTTCTATTGGACCGATTACAAGGAGCCATGCCAAGCGATATGGGGCAGCCATATCATCATTTGTTCAAGCCCAAATCACACAAGAACTGCATGATGTCGCATTCAACAAGTGTTGTGAGGAACTTGAAGGCATTCCTAAGCTTTCTAATGTTGGTTTGGTTTGGGCTCTTTAAGTGGAGGAAAGCACGCTGCTACAGCTTGCCCGTTACCAATTAGTTTGACTTTTGCCTACAGTAAATTATGGACTTTGCTACAGTAAACTGCTACAGGTTTACTCAGACGCGCTTACAGTTGCTACAGTTGCGGAGTTTTAGCCCATTGAACTTTAGGCGTTTTTTGTGTGTTTTTATGCTTTGTTAAACCTAGATTCCTTATTTTAGTATAAATAGCTTGTCTTCCATGTAATAAGGACAACTTTGATAAATTTGAAAAAAACTTTCATTTTGTTCAAGCTTTTGCTTTGTTCCATTTGCTTTAGAGGTTGACAGTTTGGAGAGATTGTTCCCTCTAATTGCATTCAAGAATTTAGGTAAACCTTATTCAATTCGATTTGTGCGTTTATCTTGTTTCTTTTTTTGCTTGATTCTTATTGGTGTTACCGTTTCCTTATTAAACGTGGGTGCCACTAGAGCGTTTAAATCTCGATTATTGGTTGTTTCCGTTTCCATTATAAAACGTAGGGGTGCTAGGGCGAACTTACATCTTTCATTCCTTTGATTTCGATCCGTATCTAGTAAGTAGTGTTAGCCAAACATATAGAGTTCTTACCAAGGCATTACAACTTTTGTCATAGGTTTGAATTTAGTTTGAGTTGTGCTCCATTCAACTTTCAACTTCTCACTAAAGTAGGCAATTGGTTTCTTTTCTTGCATTAGGACAGCCCCAATTCCCACACCAGAAGCATCACACTCAATCTCAAAAGCACCTTCAAAATTAGGCAAAGAAAGTATAGGTGCAGAAGTTAACTTCCCTTTAAGCGTGTCAAACGCCCTTTGTTGTTCATCTCCCCCCTTGAACCCAACTTCCTTTTTGATTATTTCTGTTAGTGGCACTGCAATTGAAGAGAAATCTTTTACAAACCTTCTATAAAAGCTCGCCAACCCATGAAAACTCCTAACTTCAGAAACTGATTTGGGAGTTGGCCACTCTTCTTTTTGATAGCTTATTACTTTCTTCCTTTTCTCCTCATCTACTTCAATACCTTGTGCACTCACAATAAATCCAAGAAATACAAGTCTATCTATATAGAATGTGCATTTGTTAAGTTTAGCATACAATTATTCAGACCTTAATGTTTGTAATACTATCCTAACATGCTCAACATGATCATTAAGAGACTTGTTATAAATGAGTATATCATCAAAGTATACTGTGAACACCCAAACTTTGAGGCTCAAAGAGCCAGTTTTCCTGGACTGCAAGCAGTCCGGCAGGACCGAAGGCCATTTTGGAAGTTTACCGAAAGTATGCCAATATGGTACTTGAAACGTCCAGGACGTCGCGAGGATCGCGGAACTGGTCCCGGAATACCTGGTTGCATTCTAATTTGATTGGTAACCACTCATTAAATCAATTTTTATAAGTAATGTTGCCCCATGCAATTCATTCCAACAATATCATTTTCAAGTCTAGGGATAGGGTGTCTATACTTTACAAGTAATTTTGTTGACTGCCGTACAATCAACACACATGCGCCATGTTCCATCCTTTTAGGCACTTAAAAGCACCCTGGGACGGCACACGGGCTCATGCTTTCTCTTACCAAACCTTTTCTCCATAAGTTTCATCAACTTGCCTTTTCAACTCCTTTTGTCTTCCATTGGATTGCTTTATAGGCAGGCTTATTTTGGACATGGTGGATTCCATGATGAAGTCAATTTGATTTCTATTTCCCCTTAAAGGTGGTAAACCACTAGGTAATTCACTAGGAAAGACATCATCAATTCCTTCCTGCAACATAGAAACAAACATAGAAGGCTAATTGTCAAGGTTAGTGTTAGATTCAGCAAATAAAATTTCCTTGTACCTAAGAAGCAACACAGGCTTCTCCAAGGCAATGGCACATTTAACTTCTCTAGTTCTTGCATAAAAAGTTTGTTTCTTCTTTTCCTCTCTTTGTTTTTCACTCACAATTGGGCCATTGATTTGTTTTGTTATTTTGGAGGCTTCTTTTCCCTCATTCTTACTATCTTCTCTCTTTGGTTCTCTCGAACCCTCACTCTCTTTTTTTCTCAAGGCCGAAACCTCTCTCTCTCTCTCTCAAGTATCTTTCGTTGATCTTCATAAACCTCTTGAGGTGATAAAGGTTGATTAATGGTACAAAGAACCACCTTTTCCCCTTATTGAATCAAAGAGTATCGATTGTGGGAATTCCATCATGATAGTGCTTTTCTATTCATATTGCCACGGTCTTCCCAACAATAGATGATCCTGCTTTGCATAGGTACTATATCACACAAAATTTCATCTTCATTACCATCCAATAGAAAATGGCACAAGTACCCTATTTAGTCACTTTTCACCTCCCCACAATCATTCAAACCATTGCACATTTTATAAGGGCTTAAGGATGCTTGAGACAAGTAAAGTTCAGTTTATTTACCATGTTTACATTAGCAACATTAGTCAACTACCCCCATCAATAATAAAGAGTTACCACTTTTCTTCCACTAATCAAAAACAATCTAGTGGGTGAATTAATATTCTCACGTTGCTCAAGGCTTTCTTCCTTAACATGCATGATCAAAGGCATTGGCCTAGCAAAAAAGGCTTTCTCCATGTTTCAGGAAAGTATTAAATTTTCTGAATCATCATCATCGATCATACATTTAATTTAGGCATTATTCATCGACAATCACTACATTACAGATTCAGAAACTAAACATTCTGTCACAACCGTTACCTTACTGTAAGATGGCATGTCGCCCGTAATATACTTTAATAAGCACTTAAGTTTATAAATGCTTACTAAGTATACTACAAGGGACTTAATACTTGGTTGATTCATTTCTTTTATCTTGGTAGAAAGGTAGATTTAATTATTCAATTGTAAAACTCCTTTTGGTTTTCTTTCATCTGTTATAAAGAAATGTTTTTTTTTTTCAGTACTTTTTTACTAAACATCTATTGGAAACATAACTTCCTTAAGCTCAATATGATTTCTTAAAACATCATTATATTAGCAAAAAATAAAATGGCCTTCCATAACCCATAAGCCCATGGATCATGGATGGTTTAATTACATACTGAAATCCTTTTCAAACCTTAGATACATAATAGAAATTCATACAATCATAATTTACATGTATCTGCTCAAATAACATAGATGTTCTGTTAATGTTTAATGCATCATACATATTCCAAAAGAAGTTAAATATACAATAGCTACATCAGTAGCATATTATCTAAATCAAATAAAAATGATCCTCTCCTAGTTCTTTATCCTTGCCTTTTCCTGCGATAGCACAAAAGCAACTATCGCTAAGCATTTTGCTTAGTGGTGTACTATTATAAAATAAACACAAATTTATCAAATCAATATCAAATCAAAACTCTTTATACTGGAAATAATGAATCATAAGGTCATAAACCACCATGTTAAAGGAAATTTAAGGAAAGAGGAAAAACAAAACAATTTACCCATTTAAATCATTAAATTTCATTAATGTAGTTCTTTACAGCTTTTATAGAATCAATCCGCGGGGCCATCAGTTGATCTAATGTTGCACATTCTAGAACCTGCTATTTCTACACCTCAATCTGTTGTTATGATTTCAACAGAAGAGGGAGCAATCTACAACCTCCAACATGGAGGGAGAATTTCATATCAATCATATAATCATCTAAGTGATGATATCCAGTTCAATCGATCGTAATTCAACTTCAACAAATTGAAGTGATATTCGGCGGCATAACCATGTCTATATCAGCTGTAAGACTTTTTTAAAACATTCATTCATGTTAATAATATTAAAAATCACTGTGGGCAACATTTTTCATTTCGCAAAACACTACTAAAATCATTCAGTCATGCCACCCTCATATACTACAGTTATTCAATTTGGCCAACATCCTCCTCTTTCAATGGTATAAGAAGCATAAAAATTCATTTACATATGTCATTAGGTAGTATGCTTTTCAAAATTAAGCTTTGTTCTTAAAAACATTTATTGGAAATCATTATACTTTTACAGTTTGATTCATAAAGTAAATCCATTTGAAAAATTTTTTGCAAAAATCAATTATCATTTTGTTTAAATAAAAGTAGGAAAGGCATTAGTGACACTAACCTGAGGCTAGAAGGCTCCCTAGCCTTTTTCCTCTAGGCAAACCACCCTCTCCCTCAACTCTTTACTCTCAGAGCTGTAGCTGAGATTAATACTTGATATTTAACTTCATACTACACAACTATACACACATTGCATTTCTATTAGGGAATGCAAATTAAGCATTTTAGGATGGGTGTTCATTGGCTTTTTTCTTTTTCATTTTCACTATGCTTGTCCAAGTGTCATTATGACCTTAGTTAAAGCATTGAAACACTTCATATCCAAACACTTAACCTCATCCTAGACACATACTTACTAATACTTTAAAACCAATAGAAGTCAATGGGCATGCTAAAATTCATTCAATGTTTATGAAATGCAGAATTTCAGGCATTGTGAGCAGCTTGCATTTCCGTTGGCTTATATTTAATTTCCTTCATTTTTTATTTGCCCTGAGCAATTTATACAGCATGTTCCCAGCATCTTAGGGTACTTCCCTGTAAAATTTCATTTAATTTTTAAAGTCATTTGCTTTGGTTCAAAATGACATTTAATTATAGAATCTGAATTTCAGTTTTTCTCATGCATGAGCAGCCTGCACTTGATTTAGTTATTTAAACTCCATTTCCTTTGATCAATGGCCTTTTCCCTTTTTAACGCCGGACTTACCCAACATTCTCAGCCTATCTTCCATATAAAATTTTCAATGAAATTTGAAGTTTCATTTTGCTTAGTCAAATAGGTCAATTACAGAAGCTGAAGTTCAGACAGCCCACTGAACAGTCCAGCAATGGATATGGTTTTGCTTAAGCATTTCACCCCCTCAATATCCAGCACAAATTCATGCAATTTCAACTCTTCTGATTACTTCATAACATCATAATATAAAAGATATATCAGAAATCCCTAGGTCATGGGCATATCAAATACAAACTCCAAAAATTCATCCATCTTGGTGGAAATTATCAAATTAGAACTTTTTAAAATTCATGCATAAAACTAGTTTCACTCATCTTAAATCACCATTAAACTCAAGTCTAATCACTTCCATCTTCACCAAATTTTCAGAAATGAAAACAGCAAGGCACCTTCACTTTTCAAAGTTCATGGAATTTCAAAAAATTAATCCATAGAAAGAAGGGTGGAAGTGAAGATAACTAACCTTTTTCTTAAGAATTACTTGAAAAAATTTTCTTGATTTCACCTCCTTTTTTGGCTTTGGATTTGTAATTCAAAACTCTCCTTCCTTCTCTTCGTTGACCAACGTGGGCTGTTAAAAAAATGGGTGGAAAATGGATAATGGTTATTCCCACTCTTCATATAATTTATATTACTAAAAACATTATTTAAAAATTCCTTCCATGTCCTTTAATCTTTAAATGA
The DNA here is from genome assembly GCF_014843425.1 of Jatropha curcas. Next base: position 17,406 of record NW_023591526.1, on the reverse strand, counting down.
AAATTGCACTATAATCCTCCCTTTTGTTTTCCCTTCATCCTTTGGCACTCTAATCTTTTTAATCACTTCACTTTAGTCTTAGTAGGCATCAACCAAGTGTATTTAATATTCTAAACCCCACTTAAGAAAGGTCATACTGAACTTACCGTTTTTTTTTCGGGCTTTTCGGGTAGAATCGTGCTTTACCAAGAAGTCATTCCTCTTTAACTTATTTTTGATTTCCTTTAATCTTTCAAATTGATTTGTAATCACATTAATTACTATTTAATTAATATTCACATTCTCAATATATAGTGTTTCCCATTATTCTAAGTTTTCCTTTCATTCGGATAACCGAATTCATCGAAAAAGCTAGAATAGCAGGAACTACAAAGTTGAAAGTTGAGGATATTACCAACTCTTCCCTCCTTAAAGAAATTTCGTCTCGAAATTTTACCTGTTATAGATCTGCTGAATAATTTGTGGATGTTGTCTTCTCATTATCTTCTTCACGTTCCCAAGTAGCCTTTCTCTGGAGTGGCTTCTCCATAACACCCTTTTTAAAAAAAAACTTTTAGGGGGGGGAATCTGTTTTATTCCGAAGTTTTGCTTAACTTCCTTAGCTATGATAGCCCACTGGCGTTTTTCTTCATCAATTATTGTGAAGTCTCGATTAACTTCAATTGATTCTAAAGGCCAATATATGTGAAGGGGGTCCGATCTATTATCTTCCGAAGCCCATAGAAACATGGAAAACATTATGAATCTTCTCGAGTTCTGGTGGTAAGGCTAACCTATATGCCAATGGACCAATCCTCTCAAGTATTTCATAAGGTTCTATGAAGCGAGGACTCAATTTTCCCTTTCTACCAAATCTCATAACACGTTTCCAAGGGGAAACCTTAAGGAATACTTTATCACCCTCATTATACTCTATATCTCCTCTCTTTAGATCCACATATGATTTTTGTCTATCTGCAGCTGCTTTCAATCTTTCTTTAATTATTTTGATCTTTTCTTCTGCTTGTTGAATAATTTCAGGACCTAACAATTGCCTTTCACCAACTTCATCCCAACATAGGGGTGTCCTACATTTTCTACCATATAAAGCTTCATATGGAGGCATTCCGATACTGGTCTGGTAACTGTTATTATAAGCAAATTCCATCAAAGTCAAATATTTATCCCAGCTACCTTCAAACTCAAGAACACAAGCTCGAAGCATATCCTCCAATATTTGAATAATCCTCTCAGATTGACCATCTCCTCTCGGATTGACCATCTGTCTGAGGATGGAATCCAGTACTAAAATTCAATCTAGTGCCCAGGGCTTTCTATAAGCTAACCCAAAATCTAGATGTGAATCTTGGATCTCTATAGGAAACAATGGATACTGGCACTCCATGTAGCTTAATTATTTCACCAAGATATATTTCTGCCAATTTCTCTAAACTATAGTCGGATCTTACAGGTAGGAAATGAGCACTCTTTATCAATCTATCCACAATAACCCAAACTGCATCATGTTTCTTCTGGGTAAGTGGAATTCCCATTAGAAAATCCATAGTCACTCTTTCCCATTTCCATTCTGGAATCTGAAGTGGATGATGTAATCCTGCTGGTACTTGATGTTCTTCCTTGACTTGTTGACAAGTTAGACATTTAGATACAAATTTAGCAATATCTTTATTCATACCAGTCCACCAATAGTTCCTCTTCAAATCCCTATACATCTTGGTCCCGCCTGGATGCATAGCAAATGGAGAATCATGTGCTTCCTCCAAGATGAGATGTCTCAAATCTAAATCTGAAGGAACATATTATCGATCTCGAAATCGTAATAACCCATCTTTACTGACAGAAAATTTTGGTCGTTTACGATCTTGTGTCTCTGAAAGAATCTTTTGATATTCATCATCATTCAATATTGCTGCTCTAATCTGATCAACCAGTAGAGGCTTCACCTGAAGATTAACTAACTAAAGGCTTCACCTGAAGATTAACTAACACCCAATTGTCAGAAATCGTCTCAAACTTTGCATTAATAGACCGTAGATCATGGACTAGACTAGAGATAACGCTGTAGTCCTCAGGCTAGTAATAGTCTTACGACTCAGTGCATCTGCTACCACATTAGCTTTCCCTGGCTGATAATCGATAATACAGTCATAATCTTTTATCAACTCAAGCCATCTTCATATATTCCAAAGATATAGAAGAGCATGATAAGCATCTAAGAATTATTTTTCAGACTCTTTGAAAAAAGCAACTTTATGCTAAGTTTTCTAAATATGAATTCTAGTTAGCACAAGTTACTTTTCTTGGTCATATTGTATCTGCAGAGGGTATTGTAGTGGATCTTGGTAGGATAATTCCTCTCATGTGGTTTAAGTTGGTGTGATGCATAAGGAATAACATTTCTATCCTGCATCAACACACAACCTAATCCATTATAAGAAGCATCACTATAAACAGTAAACTCTTTACCTGGAAGAGGTAAAGTCAAAATTGGAGCTTCAGTCAAACACTTCTTCAACTTAGCAAAGCTCTCCTGACATTTATCTGTCCATTCAAATATAACGTTCTTTCACAATAGTTTAGTTAAGGGCAAAGCAATGATAGAAAATCCCTTAACAAACCTGCGATAATAGCCAGCCAAACCCAAGAAACTACGAATCTCGGAAACAAATCTCGGAAACATTCTTTGGTGTCTTCCAACTGGAGATAGCCTCAATCTTACCAGGATCCACTACAATACCCTCTGCAGATACAATATGACCAAGAAAAGCAACTTGTGCTAACCAGAATTAACAATTAGAAAACTTAGCATAAAGTTGTTTTTCTCGAAGAGTTTGAAAAATAATTCTGAGATGCATATCATGCTCTTCTATATCTTTAGAATATATCAGAATGTCATCAATAAAAATCACAACAAACTGGTCAAGGTAAGGTTTGAAGATCGAATTCATCAAAGCCATGAATGCTGCTGGAGCATTAGTTAATCCGAATGGCATAACTAGAAACTCATAATGGCCATAGCGAGCCCTGAATGTCGTCTTAGGAATACTCTACTCTTTAACTCTGAGTTGATGATACCCCGATCTCAAATCTATCTTAGAGAATACAGAAGCACCCTTAAGCTGATCAAAGAGATCATCAATCAAAGAGATCAATCAATCCTTGTTTGCAAAGGATACTTTATTCTTGACTGTGACCTTATTCAACTGGCGGTAATCGATGCAACGAACCGTAAACTCACCATCTTTCTTTCTTACAAGTAGCACTGGAGCTCCCCATGGTGGAACACACTAAGGGCGAATAAACCCTTTACCAAGCAATTCCTATATATTGTGCTTTCAATTCTTTTAAAATTGCAGCAGGAAGCCATCTTGTAAGGAGTAATGGAGATCGTTTGAGTCCCTGCCATACGCGCCCAATCTCAAATTCAACTTCGCCTTTCTGGAGGGCAATCCTGGCCAATTAAAAGTAACTCTTAGCAAAATTCAAACAAGGAACATCAAGCCGAAAAGCAATGCCATCTCGGAAGTTACCCGACAATCCCTTTAACCCCGCAAAGTACTCTTGAAAGAGAGAAGCAAGGAATTTAGAACAAGAATCAGAAACTTACCTTCAAGTACTCTTGAAAAAACACTCTGAAAATTCTTGGTGGGCAATTAATCTTGTAAACTCACAAGCTTAAACTACTAAGGATATTTTTGGTTCTACTATGAAAGAACACAATCTGTTCTTTGGAAAAGACAAGAAGAAACGTTTTTGTTTTTTGGGAATTAATCTCGATTATTGGTGTTTCCGTTTCATTATAAACGAGGGGTGCCATAGAGGCGAACTTACATCTCATCCTTTGATTCGATCCGTATCAAAGCTTATCCCTAATGTGGCCCAAATGGGCTTAATTAAATACAAGTCCAAGCTAACTACTTAAAACAATCCTAACTTAAACATTAACTAACTTAGGCTGACCCTACTCTAGAAAATAAGCCCAACCAACCTTACACATAATTAATTAAGTCCACTAAAAGAATTTAAACAAAATAGGGCAAATGGGCCGAAGGCCCTACACAACCCATACTTAAGCTCATAATAAGATAACAACCTCATAATAAAATAACATCCTCCTAAATTTGCCTAAGTATAGAATCATGTAGAATGCATCAACGAGCAGCCTCTTTGCACGCCTCAAGCATCATAACAAGCTTTGGTGCTTCTTCAAGTTCAATCTCACATCTTGCATAATTATGATCTTGAAGCTCCAATGTGATTATATGATCTTGAAGCTCCAATGTGACTTGTTCTTGAACAAATGCATTCAAGGCTGCTTGTAGCTTAGTTGCACGAGCTCTTGTGATTGGCCCGATAAGTGGAGCCAAAGGATCCTTCACCTTGCTCCTTTGATCCGTATCATTCCCTGCCTCCTCAAAAAGATTTATCCTTAAATCTGAATCATAATCAAATGGAGAATGGTCAGAGACACTAAAGCTAGCAGACATGCGATACTCACCTGGTAGATCAATCTTGTAGGCATTGCATTGATCCTCTCCAAACACTTGAAAAGGCCCATCACCTCAGGCAACAAGCTTTCCCTTCCTTTGGTTTGGGAATTTATCTTGCCTCATGTGTACCTGAACCCAATCTCCAGGTTTAAACACCACACGCCTCCTTCCCTTGTTGGCATGGTCAGCATAGCTTTTGTTCTTCATGTCTAAATGAGCCCTAGCCTTAACATTCATCTCCCTGACTAATTCGGCCTTCTTCTCACCATCTAAGTTGGCAATTTAACTTAAAGGCAAGGGTGAGGAATCAAGCACAGTCAAAGGAGTAAAGCCATACACAAGCTCAAATGGACTATAACCAGTAGAAGAATGTATACATCTGTTATAAGCAAATTCAATAAAAGTTAAACAATCCTCCCAGGTTTTTAGATTCTTACCAACCACCGCTCGAAGCAAAGTACCTAGAATTCTGTTGACTACCTTAATCTGGTCATTTGTCTGGGGATGACAGGTAGTAGAGTATAGCAACTTTGTACCAAGCTTACTCCATAGAACAAGCCAAAAATGAGAAAGGAACTTCGCATCACGGTCTGAGACTATGGTGCGTGGCACCCCATGCAATCTTACAACCTCCTTTAAAAACAACTCAACAACATGGACATCATCATCGCTCTTATGACATGCCATGAAATGTGCCATCTTACTAAACCTATCCACAACAACAAAAATACTATCCCCACCACGCTTTGTCCTAGGCAATCCAAGCACAAAATCCATAAAAACATCAGTCCAAGGTAAAGTAGGTACAGGTAAAGGCATATAAAGACCATGAGGCATAGACTTAGACTTAGCCTACTTACATGCAATACACATAGCACACAATTTCTCTAAAGCTCTACGCATATGTGGCCAAAAGAAATGTTCCAAGCATATCATATGTCTTATGAACCCCAAAATGCCCCATAGATCCCCCACAATGTGATTCTAACACAAGCAAATCATGCATAGAACATTTAGGTATACAAAGTTTGTTTCCCCTAAATAAATACCCCTCATGCGTAAAGAACTTATTAAAAGCCCCATGTTCACATGCACTCCAAATAAGGCCGAAGTCATCATTATCAACATACAAAGATTTTATATGCTCAAATCCTAACAATTTAGCACTAAGAGTAATTAAAGCATACCTCCTAGAAAGTGCATCAACCATAATATTCTATTTCTGTTGCTTGTATTTAATCACAAAAGGAAACTGCTCAATAAATTCAACCCACTTACCATGTCTCTTGTTCAACTTACCTTGTCCCTTGAGGTGCTTAACTGTTCAATGAATTCAACCCACTTACCATGTCTCTTGTTCAACTTACCTTGTCCCTTGAGGTGCTTTAAAGACTCATGGTCAGTGTGTATTCAGTGTGTATGAAAACAAATTCTTTGGTAGAAGTAATGTTTGCCGATACCTTCCAAAATGCTCTCAAACTAGAGCATAATAGCTCCTGTTCATAGGTTGAATAATTGAGTTGCCGCTCCAATTGAGTTTTCTCACTGAATAGGCAAATAGGCTTTCTCTCCTGCATCAACACTGCAACCAATACCTACACCCCCAAAAAGAAGCGTCACACTCATCTCAAATGTTTTATCAAAGTCAGTAAAAACTAAAAATAAGGAGCAGAAAAAGAAAATGGATTTTAAAGTATCAAATTGCCCCTTTGTTGCGCTTCCCCCCATTTGAACCCAACTTCCTTCTTTAACCACCTCTGTGAGTGGGGCTGCTATTAGTAGAGAAGTCCCTTTCAAAACCGCCGGTAGAAGCTTGCCAAGCTGCATGGAAACCTCCTCACCTCAAATATAGATTTAGGAGTTGGCGCATTCTGAAATTGCTTTAACCTTCTCCTCATCGCTTCCAATCCCCTGTGCACTCACAACAAAACCAAGAAAAACAAGCCTATCTAATGCAAAAAGGTGCAATTTCTGTTGTTTAGCATATAACTTTTCAGCTCTCAAAGTTATCAATACTAACCCTAACATGCTCAATATGCTCATCAAATAGATTGGCTATAAATCAGTATATCATCAAAATAAACCACAACAATTTGCCTAGAAAGCAACGTAAGATATTGGGTTCATTAATCTCATGAGAAGTACTAGGTGCATTTTGTTAGACCAAAATGCAATAAACCATCCATCTCATATAAACCATATTTAGTCTAAAGGCAGTTTCTCATTCATGCACCTAACTTCAATTCTAATTTGAATGATATCCACTCATTAAATCAATTTTCGAAAAGTATTTACTACCATGCAGTTCATCTAACAATATCATCCTAAGCCTAGGAATTGGGATGGCGATACTTAACTGTGATTTTTGTTGATAGCTCGGAGTCAACACACATTCCTCCAAGAACCGTCGTCCTTCCTAGGCAACAAGTAATACAGGCACTGCACAAATGGCTCATACTCTCCCTCCACAAATCCCTTAGACAACAGGTCCATACTTGGCGCTGCAACTCCTTAGTCCCCTCCATTGGGGTTGCTCCTATACGCTGGCCTAATTAAGGAATTGTGGCTCCGGGCACGAAGTTCAATTCTGATGCTCAATGCCTCTTAGGGGTGGTAGTTCCGCAGGCATTTCAATCAGGAACACATCAGAAAACTCTGCAACAAAGAAACAAAAACTAGGAGGGCCAAAGAAGAAGTGTCCAATGTCAAGCAAATAAGCAAGTTTCCTTAAAAACCGAATCATTAAGTTGGTCTACCCTCACCAACACCCGCACGGATCTTCTCTCTCTTTACATACATGTTTTGTTTCTTTCTTTCCTCTCTTCTTAGTGTTTCACTCACCAATGGGCCATTCAAATTGTTTCTTTTCAACTCTTGCCTCTTATCCCTTTTTTTCTTGATCTTTATTTTCTCCCTCGCCCGCTGAATACAATTCTGCCCCTCACTTTCTAATATCCTCTTTTGTCCAAATAGACCCTCTTGTGGTGTTAAAAGGAGCTAGAACCAACAATTTTTTACCCAAATAGGCTAAGGAGAACCGAGTTGGGTGGTACCCGTCATGCCTGATCGCCTGTCAAATTTGCCATGGGGCGGCCTAGAAGAATATGGCCCAGCTAGCATAGGGTACTACCATCACAAGTGACCTCATCCTTGTAACCTTCCCAATGGAAAAATGGCACCTTCACATGCTTGTTTAACTCTTACAGAACACCATATCAATTTAAGCCCCATTGAAGCTTAATAATGGCTTGGGTGCTGCAACACATGTCAAACCCAATTTCTGCACCATGCTTCAATACTAAGCTACCATTAGTTGGCAACTTCCACTATCAAATAATCAAAAGACATAACCGCTTGTCAAGTACAAGCACCTAGTATAGGAAAATACTTTGTACTAAGCTCTCCTCTTGAACTTGCATGTTGAGAACTCGCCTAGTAACTAGTAATTGTCCCATCTCAGGTTGTAAAACTTCATCATTAACCTCATCATCATCATGGCAGTCTTCAAGTGGTGGCATTGGGTTTTCTTCATCATCAGATTCAGAATAGGTGTATCCATCCCTAATCACTATTACTCTCTTATTAGGGCATTGAGAAGATATATGGCCATTCCCAAGACACTTGAAACATTTGATGTCTCTACTAGGAGTATTGGAACTTGAACCCTTTGAATAAGTTGGCACATTAGGCGTGAATGCCTTAGGCACTGCGTGAATGCACTTAGCAACTGAAATTTCACCTTTTGTGGTAGAGCTTTTGAACTCCTTTTTCTCCTCCCTTTTAGGCATCTAGCAACCACCAAGAATTGCTGCTTGTTGTTGGCAGCCCTATAATGATGTGGTGCTTCTTCCTTTTTCTATATGATGTGGTGCTCTTCCCTTTTCTTTGCTTCTCTAACTTCATAGCCATATTCAGCATCTCCTCCATGGAATCATACTTGTACATCTCTAACGCATCAGCTACGTCTTTATTAAGGCCACCTAGGAATCTAGCCGTGGTCACCTCCTCATTTTCCTCAATGTGTGCTCTAGCCATGCACATCTCCATATCCTTATGATAGTCTTCTACTGATTTGGCTCCTTGGACTAGTCTATGAAGCTTCTGATGCAACTCCCTGAAATAATGCTCAGGAAGAAAACGTTTTCTCATTACCTCCTTCATGTCTTCCCAATTGTGGATAGGTCTCGTCTTCCCCCCACTTTTCTTCGACTCTGATTAGTTGATCCCACCAAAATAGAGCATAGTCCCTGGAAACTCTAAGGCTGCAATTTTCACCTTTTTTTTTCTTGCAGTATATTACCGGTTGCATTTCAAGAAGATCATCTCGACCTTCCTCTCATTCCAAAGTATTTCGTCTGGCATTGTTTGGCCTTTGAAAGGTGTGGCACCTTTTGAGTTTTTGATGTTACCCAAAATTACCATCTAATGGTGTGTCAACCTCTTCGTCATCCTCTCCATAGTAAAGTTTCATTTTCTGTAAACAAACGGCCTCTAAACCAATCCCTCTTCCCTCTTCCTCTATATTTCCTACTCCTCTTTGCCCACATAGGCTCTCTATGCCGTTCATACATCCCTCTTCTTCATACTCTTCATGCCAAGGTTTGTCTAGAGTGCTCTTTGAAGTTTGCTTGCACCCCTCCCCCCCCCCCCCCCCCCCCCATTGGGGGTTTTGGCCTCCCTGTGGCATTAGGGTCATGTCTTTTTGTCTTTTGTTCTTGAATCTCTAGTCTGTCATTAAAACTCTCCATAAGCCTAGTGATTCGTCCCATCTGTCTAGAGAAGGCATCTAGAAAGGCTTGTAGTTTTGGATCTTCAACTTTGAGTGGGCTGTCATTCTTATCTCTAGATGAATCAGACATCCTGAAATAAGATTGCAAACACAAACTAAAGGAAATGGTTAGTTTATCACTCCCTCACGTGTTTCTCTCTTTACTTGGCTTTTCACAATATGTGGGTTTCACTCCAGCCTTTTACCACTCTTTTCACTTGAATAATTGCACTTCAGAATCCCAAAGTTGCTACAAAAGTCCAAAGTTGCTACAAAGTCAAAGAGAAAGTTTAGGGAAAACAAAAGAATATAATTAAGTAATGCACAAACTCTAATCAAGAAATCACAATGTTTGAATGGGCAAATACTAAGGAATAAACAATGCACTACTGTAATTATCAATTAGAGTGTAGTAAACAAGCAAATACACCCTAACAATGTAATAGAAGCATTGCAGCCTTCCATTTTGAGTCTTGTAATGCCTCTTGCCAATCCTGCGGTATAGAAACAGAAGAAACAAACAAAACAAAGGCTCTATAGGAAGGGGACGGAGCATTATAGGAGATAAAATGGGAGATGGGATGTTTAGTGCATGTTCTAACTCCTTTTCTGACAGCAATAGGAATATCAAGCATTGTCAGAAGGATTGGAATCAAGATTAGGATCAGAATCAACAGGAATTAAAGAAGACTCACCAAGTTCTTGTTCTTCTGTATCTTCAGGGACTGAAATTAGAGAGCACGGTTGATCAGGGGTCTCATGCTTCATGGTTGTATCTGTATTAGTCCGCCGTGTGTAGGTTTTCAAATCAGGTCTATCCAATCTCCCTAGAGATTTGGTGGTTGCTCTCTCTTAAATAAGAATGACAGTATAAGTGGATGGTTTGTGTCTCCCAATTCAATTTAGGTAGGTAATGACTTTGTCCAACAATGATTTTTGTGTCTCCCAATTCAATTTTAGGTAGGTAATGTCTTTAACAAACAATTCAGATCCAGATTTTTTTTTTTTATCAAGAAAGTAGAAACACAAGAATGTTCAAAGATAGAATTCTTGATTAGTCTCAAAAGGGTAACTAGAATGATTGCAACAATAAGAAGAACAAAGAAGAAACTATATTCAGAAGATTTAAAGAAGAAATTATCTAAATCCAACAAGATCTAAAAGAGATAATTGTCTAGATCAACAAGATCTAAAAGAGAATTAAATGTCCTAGATCCAACAAGACCTAAGAAGATAATGTGTAGATCTCAGAATGAAAAGAAAACACAAGATAAACAACAATGAAATCCAACAACAAGAACTCAAATTCCTAACTAAGATAACAGAACTTACCCCAAAACTTTGATTTGGCTCTGATTTACCAGGATATACGACCCTAGCCAATTAACAAGTACTCTTTTTGCAAATCACAAAGGGAACATCTAGCGGAAAGCATGCAATCTCGGAAGTACCCGACAGATCCCTTTAACTCAAGTACTCTTGAAAGAGAGAAAAGCAAGGAAATTTATAGAACAAGAATCAGAAACTTACCTTCACAAGTACTCCTTGAAAACAACTCTGAAATTCTTGGTGCATTAATCTTGTAGAACTCACAAGCTTACACTACTAAGGATATTTTGGTTCTAAATGAAGAACACAATCTGTTCTTGAAAGAACAAGAAGAAAACGTTTTGTTATGATTTCAAATTCAAGTGGTGGCTGCTATGGCAGACTCTTAACAACATTATAAGTAACCTAAAGCTAACCCTAATTTAGCTATTAAACTTAGAAGTTAGGCGCCAAAGCTTATCCTAATGTGGCCCAAATGGGCTTATTAAATAGCAAGCCAAGCTAACTACTTAAAAAACAATCGCTGACTTAAACATTAAACTAAACTTTTAGGCTGGCCCTAACTCTAGAAAATAAGCCCAACCAACCTTAACACTTAATTAATTCAAGTCCACTAAAAAGATTTAAACAAAATAGTGGCAAATGGGCCGAAAGGCCCTACACAAACCCAATACTTTAAGGGCTTCAATAATAAGATAACAACCTCCTAATTTGCCCTAAGTATAAACATGTAAATATGCATCAAAATGGCAGCCCTCAATTGCACGCTCAAGCAATCAATAACAAGCTTTGTGCTTCTTCAAGTTCAATCTCACATCTTGCCATAATTATGATCTTGAAGCTCCAATGTGATTGTTTCTTGAAGCAAAATGCATTCAAGGCTGTTCGTAGCTTGGTTGCACCGAGCCTCTTGTGAATTGGCCCACCGGGTAGAGCTAGAGGATCCTTTCACCTTGCTTCCTTGATCCGTATCATCTATCTATAACAAAATGTGCACATTTGTTAAGTTTTAGCATACAACTTTTTCTGTCTCAAAGTTTGTAACAACCATCCTAACATGCTGCAATATGATCATTAAGAGACTTGCTATAGATGAAAGTAATATCATGCAAAGTAATACAACTACAAACTTTCCTAAGAAGGCACGGCAATACATGGTTCATAAGCCTCATAAATGTGCGCTAGGTGCATTAGATAGTCCCAAAAGGCCATAAACTAACCATTTCAATACAAACCAATACTTAGTTTTAAAAAGCAGTTTTCATTCATCACCTGGTTGCATTTCTAATTTGATGGTAACCGACTCATTTAAATCAAATTTTTAGTAAAGTAAGTTGCCAAACAATGCAATTCTCTAACATATTCATTACAAGTCTAGGAATAGGGGGTCTAATTTTACTTTAACAGTGTTTTGTTGACCGCTCTAACCAATCAACACACCATAGGCGCCAAGTTCCAAAATCCTTTTAGGTATAGAAGCCAGAACGGCACACGGGCTCATGCTTCTCTCAACCAAACCTTTCTCCATAAGTTCATCAACTTGCCTTTGCAAACTCTTCTTTTCTTTTTTTGGGGGGTCTACATTGGATTGCTTTCTAATAGGGCAAGGCCTATAGGATGGTGGAGTTCCAGGAATGAAGTCAATTTGATGTTCTATTCCTCTTAAAGGTGGTAAACCACTTGGTAATTCCACTAGGAAAGACATCATTCACAATTCCTACAACATAGAAACAAACATAGCAAGGCAAAACTATCAAGGTTAGCAATTAGTTCAGCAAAATAAAATTTTCCCTTGTACCTAAGAAGCCAAATAATGGGCTTCTTCCAAGGTGAACGACCCTAGCCCAATTTAACAAGTACTCTGCAAATCAACAAAAGGAACATCTTAGCGGAAAGCATGCAATCTCGGAAGTACCCGACAATGGCCTTTACCCCCAAGTACTCTTTGAAGAGAGAAAGCAAGGAATTTTAGAACAAGAATCAAGAAACTTAACCTTCAAGTTACTCCTTGAAAACAACTCTGAAATTCTTGGTTGCATTAAATTTGTAGAACTCACAAACTTAACTACTACAAGGATGATTTTGGTTTCTATTGAAGAACACAATCTGTTCTTTGAAAGAACAAGAAGAAACGTTTTGTTTATTTCAATTCAATGGGGCTGCCTGTGCAACCCTTACAACATTATAAGTAACCTAAAGCTAAACCCTAATTTAGCTATTAACCTTAAGTTAAGCCCAAGCTTACTCCCTAATGTGGCCCAAATGGGCTTAAAATTAAATACAAGTCCAAAGCCTAAACTACTTAAACAATCCTGACTTAAACATTAACTAACTTAGGCCTGGCCCTACTCTAGAAAATAAGCCCCAACCAACCTTACACTTAATTAATTAAGTCCACTAAAAGAAATTAAAACAAAATAGGGCAAATGGGGCCGAAGGCCTAACACAACCCAATAACTTAAGCTCATAATAAGTAAACAACCTCCTAAATTTGCCTAAAGTATAGAATCATGTAAATGCATCAAATGGCAGACTCAATGTGCAACGCCTCAAGCATCATAACAAGCTTTGGTGCTTTCTTCAAGTTAATCTCACACCTTGCATAATTATGATCTTGAGCTCCAATGTGATTTGTTCTTGAGCAAAATGCATTCAAGGCTGTTCGTAGCTTGGTTGCACGAGCCTCTTGTGATTGGCCCGCAGGGTAGAGCTTAGGAGGAATCTTCACCTTGCTTCCCTTGATCCGTATCACAAGGCAATGGCGCAAACTTGACCTCTCTAGCTTCTTGCATAAAAAGTCTGTTCTTTTTCTCTCTCTTTCTTTTTCTCTCACAATTTGGGCCATTTAGTTTTGTTTTGTTATTTTGTGGCCTCTTTTCCCTCATCCTTACTCTTTTCCTTCTCTCTTTTGTTTCTCTCAATCTCGAATTTTCCATTCTCATGTTTATCCTCAAGGCCGAAACCCTCTCTCTTCTCTCACTAATCTTTCTTTTGGTCTTCAATAAACTTCTTGAGGTGATAAAGGTACAAGAACCACCTTTTTCCCCTTAATGAATCAAAGAAATAATCGATTGTGGAATCCAATCATAAAGTTTGCTCTTTCTATCATATTGCCATGGTCTTCCCCAACAATAGATGTTCCCAGCTTGCATAGGTACTATATCACACAAAATTTCATCTTCATACCATCCAATAGAAAATGGCACAAGTACCTTTTTTTAGTCTACTTCCACTTCCCCACAATCATTCAACCATTGCAACCTATAAGGTTTAGGATGCTTGAGGCAAGTCAAGTTCAATTTTGTTTACCGATGTTTACACTAGCAACATTAGTGCAACTAACCCCCCATCAATAATAAGGAGTTACACACTTTTGCACTAATCAAACATAACTAAGTGTAACATATATTCTCAGTTTGCTCAAGGCTTTCTTTCTTTAACATGCATGTTTCAAAGCACGTCCCTAGCAACCAAAGCTTCCTCCATGTCAGGAATATAAATTTCTGAATCATCATCATCATTATCATTCAAGTAATTTAGGCATATTCAATCAATAATCCTAACATTCAGATTCAGAGTAAACATTCCCATCATCTTAACAATCATAACCCTTTTTAATTAGGACATTGAGAATGCCATAATGCCCGCTTTCCCCAAACATTAAAAACATTTAATTCTCTAAGAAGGGGTTTGTAGAGTTAGAAAGTACCTTGTTGCTTTTAAATGGAGTTTGGACAGTTTTTTAAACCTTTTGAAGTTGAATCTGTTCCTTTGAAGAAACTTGTAGTACTTTCCACCTCCTCCTTCTTGCACGATTTGCTAATTTGTTTATGTAAATCCCTAAAGTAATGAAAAGTAGGGACAAATTTTTGGTGCATTAGCTCTTTTCATGAATCTTCCCATGGTGGTACGGGTCGTAACCCTTCTTCTTCTTTTCAATAGCAATCTTCCACCAAAACATAGCAATACCACTTTGAATTCAACAGCAAGCAAGAATGGGGATTTATCTTTTCTGAGAATAGTTATGGCATTCAATTTTGTTCTACCTTTTCTCTCCCATTATATTCTTTCAGCATTGTTGTTGCCTGTTGAATCTGGAATCCTCAAATCTTAAATTGATCCCCAGTCCAATGCAAGTTTAATTAAGGATTTGGTCCTTCACTCCTCTTCACATCATGTCTGAAATCATGTTTGTGGACGAGTTCCTGTTGTATAGAAGCTTTGTGAAGCTTTTATCTCTTGCAACCTCCCTCATGTCTTTTGGACAATTATTGAAGGTCTAAACTGTCCATTGAATTGCTTCCGATGAAGAGTTTTAATTGAGGATCTAATGGAAATTCATCATTACCATCAACCAATTTTGCCCTGTACTCATGGTTAGTTTTTCAAAAACGAAAACACAAGAAGATCTTGAATTGATGGTAACATCACTCCCCTACGTGTTAACACTCTTTAATCCACTCCTTGCAATTCCTTCCAATTTGTAAGCTTCAGAAATCTTAGTTCAACCAATTCAACTCAAAAGCACGTTTATGAATCAAGGAATATAAATTAACAATGAAAGCAAGCAACAATTCAGAAAGAAGACTCCAAAAACGATATGGACAGTAGCACAAAAAACATAAAACAATGCACTACTTTAATGATCAATTTAGAGTGAAAGGTGAACAAGCAAAATACATCCCTAAAATGATAGAAGCAATAGGAAAGCTCAACAACCACAAAAACCAAAGAAACTAGAATTTAAAAAGACAATAGTTAGATATAATGTATGAATTATAGCTTACTACAAAGCAAACCTAAAATAATGGGACCCTAATTTAATTCCTAACCCCAAAACAAAAGCAAGCAATCAAAGAAAAATAAAAGAAAACAATGATTTTAAATTAAGCGTCAGAGACCCGTGCAACGGGCGTGCTAGATGGAGCACGGGCGTGCGTATAAGTCCTAATTGTTTCCCAGACAAGTGGAAACGATCATAAAGTGCACGGTTTGTTGCTTGAAGGTGAATGCCACGGGCATGCCTGCTTGTGTCCCTTATTAATGTCAACTCAATTTAGTAGGTTCTTAGACTTGACAAGGATTGTAGTAGTTTGCTTTATCTCAAAAGATATGGTTCACTAATTTTTTTGTTACTTACCACAAGTAGTTAAGATTGGAATTTAATCAACAAGATTATAGTGGAAACTAAATCCCATAAAAATATGGGTCTAAATCTTTAATGGATTAGGAATACAATCACTTAAATCGTTGGGTCAAAATCTCCTAAGGATTAGGAATAATCTCCAACAAAATATGGTCAAAATCCCACAAAATACTAAGGTAAAATGCTCCTTTGAATTTAGGATCGAAATGCCCTTGGATTCAAGGAAAAACAAAATCAAATCACCTACAAAAGCAAATTCTCAATGTGGAGAAATTTTTTTTTTTTAGTGCAATAATGATCTAAAGATCTAAACTCCAGATTGAAACAAGCACGAAATTAAACTAAAAGTTTTAATTGAAGCAAATAACGAATTGAAACTTAACAAGAAAACAACACAAAACAAACAAGATGAAAAGAATACAAACACAAGAAAATAAGAATAAGAAACAAATATACACAAATCCTAGAGTTAATGATAAATAAGAATTTACTTTAATCTTTGGCTCTGATACCCAAACTAACGCGGAACCCAAATGAAAATAAATTTTCATGAACTCAATGAAAAGTTTGGAATGAGATCAAGATCTAAGAATAATTCCCCTGCTATGGTACCCAAAGCTTATAGTAAGCAAGAACACCAATAATAAGAGTAAAAAAAATAAGATAAGGACGCCACAAGAATTGAGTGAAGTTTTACCTTGATTCTTGATGCATTAGAAGAATGCAATCCACACTCTCTAAAAAAATGAACACGCCTAAGCATGAAGTTGAAGAAGATTAACTCTCTTTAATTCATTAATTGTCCTAATTAAAATTTACAAAATAAACAAGCTATATTTATACTAAATCTAAGAGGTCCATATCCTTTAGAGGATTTAGAGATTAGCTAAGGAGTAGGATTTAGCAAATCTAAAACCAACTAAGGAGTTGACTAACAAAATCCTAACTAACTTAAGGATTTTGAGATCTAATCCAAATCCATTCTAACGATTGACTAAATCTAATCAATAAGGCTAATTATTCAAGGGTGCCGAAATAATTTTGGAGGCCCAACCCATTAGCATGATAAACAACACAAAAAAAATAAGCTAACTAATTATTTGGAGAGGCATGAAGTGCACGGCCTGGGGCCGTGCTGATTTGGCACGGGCGTGCGTGGCATGTATGTGTGTTACTACGCGAGAGGCAGAGAAGTGCACGGCCTGGGGTCGTGTGAATTGGCAATGGGCGTTCCGCGCATGTATGTGTGTCCCTCGCGAGAGCAGGAGTGCATATCGGTCTTGGGCAGCTAATTGGCAGACGGGCGTGCATCCAAATTCATCATGTTGCATTCTTGAGAGCAGTAGCTGCACGGTCTAGGGCGTGCCACCTTGCATGGGCATGCCACCTTGCACGTTGGCGTGCATTAACCAACTCAACATGTGCTTCCATTTGCTGAGAAAACTTAGGTGTTTCCTTCAAAGTTCTTCATATGCACTTGTTGAAAAGCAGGTCATGAGCTCTTGTGTGATTTGCCCTTGAAAGTTAGAGGACATGGTTTGCCTCCAACTTCTTTGGGCACGCTCCTTGTAATTGAGTCCACTATGGAAGTGCTAATGGAATTTGTCCATTGTTGTGGTCCCTTGTTCCTTGAGCTCCATAGGTGGTTGGTGATAGTGGATCCGTATCAATCC
>NW_023591525.1:0-30869 GCF_014843425.1 Jatropha curcas | reverse complement strand
CTGGACAGGAAGGAAACCTAGTTTTAAGGCATCTTCATGTTTGGGATTGCCCAAGCAGAAGTTAGGATATATAATCCACACTAAAAGAGCCAATCCTCTCGCGCTAGAATGGTTAGTGGATTTTTCATAGGGATATCCTGAAAGTCAAAAAGGGTACAGATTTTTATGGTCAAAAGGGTACAGATTTTATTGTCCTAACCATAGTACGAGAATTCTTGAGTCTGGTAATGCTCGGTTTATTGAAAATGGCCAATTTAGTGAACCACGTAAGGTGGATGTGCAAGAGATTCAGTTCGAAGACCAACTCAGGTGGACTCTCTTAGTGTTTCTTTTTCGGTTGTTGTTCCTCTTGTTGTATCACGATTTAACAACATGGTTGAACAACAAAACAACATTCCAAACCCACAAAATGACCATATAAATGATAAAGCAGTTAAAAATGAACAAGTCACGAATGAACAAGTGGTTCTACAAGAAATAGCATTACGTAGGTCAGAAAGGCAAAGAAGGCCAGCTATTTCTAGTGATTATGTGGTGTACTCACTTGAGCATGAATATGAATTGAGCATTCATTGATAAGGATCCAATCTCCTTCGAGAAAGCCATGGAATGTGATAATTCTGAAAAGTGGTTTAATGCTATAAAAGAAGAGATGCAATCAATGAGTGATAATCAAGTCTGGGACTTAGTTGAGTTGCCTAAGTGTTCAATACAAGTTGGTTGTAAATGGGTCTTCAAAACCAAATGGGACTCTAAGGGCAACATTGAAAACTCTAGGGCAACATTGAAAATATAAGGCCCGACTTTG
The DNA here is from genome assembly GCF_014843425.1 of Jatropha curcas. Next base: position 30,061 of record NW_023591525.1, on the reverse strand, counting down.
TTGCTAAGGGTTGCTAAGGGTTACACTCAGAAGGATGGCATTGACTATAAAGAGACCTTTTCTCCAGTTTCCAAAAATGACTCTTTAAGAATTATTTTGGCTTTGGTGGGTCATTATGATCTAGAGCTATGTAAAGACAACCTTTCTTAACGGTGACTTAGAGAAGGAAGTATATATGGACCAACCAGATGGATTTGTGGTTATAGGAAAGAAAAATTTAGTGTGTAAGTTAAAGAAGTCAATATATGGGCTGAAGCAAGCTTCCCGTCAATGGTATATTAAGTTCATTAATACCATCACTTCATATGGATTTATAGAATGGATTTATAGAAAATACTATTGATCGGTGGATTTATATGAAGGTCAGGGGGAACAAGTTCATTATGTTATGTTAGTCTTACATGTTGATGACATTCTTCTTGCTGCGAATGATGTTGGGTTGTTACATGATGTAAAGGGTTTTCTCTCTAAGAACTTTGAAATGGAAGATATGGGTGAGGCATCATAATTGATAGGAATAGAAATGTTCCGTAATAGATCACAAGGATTGTTAGGATTGTCTCAAAGAGCTGTGAACCCCTCCCCAAAACATCAAATGCATATGGATGCATGTGACTAAGGAAGAAAACTAATGAATGCATGTGACTAAGGAAGAAATGCACGTGATGTGTGACTCGCCACCTTGTTTAATTATTTTAGGGTAAACTAGGAAAAACCTTAAGTTGACCCCAATTTTAATTAACCTAATTACTAGATTAATTACCCCAATGTTAAAGCATGGTCTACAAACTCGAGATGGATCCCGAGACTATGTCATGCTGAAGAACTAACCTAAACAAATGAATGCTTTGCAGGGTAAATGATGCAATAATTGGATCAATGAAAAATGTTTATGTGATTTCGACTTGTCGCTCGGGGTTAGATCCCAAACGCCATTTGAATGGAAGATTCAAAGTCAACGTAGTTCGATCAGGCCTTCTTTGGAAGGGCTTTGAATGGGTATGCTTAATGCATGAGTGTGTGTGATTGCTTTTTTGTGCATTTTTGTTTAGCATTTTGCCTGAAAAATTGATTGGTTTTTGATTTTAGCATTTTGATGCCAAAAATGTCTGATTTTTAATGGCTTTTTAGCCAAAAGGATTTGATTTTAGGCAATTAGTTTGCCAAAAATTGATGTTTGGGCTTATTATTGCCAAAAAAGCATGTTTGGTTTTGGGCGGATTGTCGCCAAAATGATTTAAGCATTTTTTGTAGCCAAAAGTGGCTATTTGAAGGGCTTTCTAGCCAAAAGCTTGATTTAGGCAATTTGTTTGATTACCAAAAGTTTTTGTATCTGATGGGGCGTTTATCGCCAAAATGACTGATTTAGGCTTTTAGCCAAAATTAATAGATTTAGGCAATTTTTGCCAAAAGTTGATGTGATTTAGGTGATTTGTCGCCAAAATGATTGTTTGAAGGGCCTTTTAGCCAAAAGATTTGGATTAATTTCTTAAGGCTTTTGCCAAAGGCTTTTCTGATTTTAAGCGATTTGTTCGCTAAAAAAGTGGTTAATCTAATTATTAGGCAATTGTTTGCCAAAAATTGATGAACCATTGGGCAAATTGTTGCCAAAATGTCTTGGTTTTGATTTAATTTTAGGCAATTTTGTTGCCCAAAACGTGATTGATTAAGGTTTTTAGCCACAATTATTTGATTAATTGGACTAAGCCGGACGTTCGAAAATTAAAGGTAATTTTAAACCGTTAAGTTATTAATTAACTTAGGCTTTTTTAGCCAATATTGGTCGGATTTAGCATTTAATACCACGTATATTAATTAACCGGATTATTTTAAGCTTAATCACATTTGATTGAGCAGTTTTATTTGCCTAATTTGATGACATGAATGTGGTTTATGCAAGTTGTAGAGTTATTAGGAAGTTAGAAGAGAAATATGCATGAAGTGCTAAAATTAAATAGGCTGAGTTTAGTCATTGTACCATGATTTAATCGTCGACCGCTTCTTAAACTCCAGGTTTAAGCTCCTCGTTAAGGGAATATTAATTTTTAGAATTAATTTAATTTTAAAGTGGGCAAATATTAAAGCAAGGAAGGCAATTAAAAAGCTAAATTTAAAATGCCCAGAAAAGCAGAAAAAGAAAACGCAAGGAGCGCAGGGGAGAAGGGAGCGTCGTCAACACAGACTGAGTGAGTAAAAAAACGGAGGCCCGGGGCCAATTTTTATAGGAAAAAAAGAAGCCCCGAGGGCCGGTCTTTGCCCGCCCTTTGGAAGGCAGGTGTTGGCCCGCCTTTGGAAGGCGGGCGTGCCCGCCTCAGGGAGGCGGGCGTATTGCCTGCCTCGAGGCGGGGCGTTGGCCGCCCTTGGAGGGCGGGCGCGCCCACCCTTCAGGTGCGGGGCGTTGCCCGCTTCTTGAGGGGCGAGCTGTGCCCGCTCCTGAGGCGGGCACGGTCGACCCGTGCTCTTATCTTGTTCCGGAGGGCTTTTTCGGAGTTCGGACCTCCAAAAAATATTTCTTCGGACCAGTTCTGCGATCCTCGCCGACGTCTCTATCCCGGACGTTTCAAGTACCATATTGGCATACTTCGCGTGAACTTCCAAAAATGGCCTTTTTGGTCCGGTTGGACTTGTTTGCAGTCCGCCGAAATTGGCTTCTTCGAGCCTCAAAATTTGGGTATTCCACAGGGCGACTGCAGCCCGCTGTCGCCGGCTGCTACCGCCGCCTTTAAGGGCGGCCCGCCACCACCGCGTTCGGGAAAAACTGCATTTTTGAGCCTCAAAATTTGAAGTATTTCACAGTTGCCCCCCACTGGCTATTCATTTTAAAAAATAATTTATGATAGCCAAGGTGGGTGAAGGAGCAAATTTTTTGAGGCATGGGCAGAGGAGGAAAACCCCGGCCGTGGTCTTTTCTTTTTGAAATGAAAATTTGATTCAAATGCATGGATTTATGTTTGTAACTTTAAAGATGTTTTTTCCTCTTTGAGGACTTAAAAATGAAGTTTTGCCTCTTAGAGGACTTGAAAGATGTTTTGCCTCTTAATGAGGGGCTTGAAAAGAGATTTTGCCTTCTTTAGAGGACTTGGAAGATGTTTTGCCTCTTAATTGGAGGGCTTTTTGAAAAGAGATTTGCCTCTTAGAGGGCTTTGAAAAGAGATTTTGCCTCTTAATGAGGGCTTGAAAAGATGTCTTTGCCTCTTAATGAGGGGCTGAAAAGATGATTTTGCCTCTTAATAGGGGCTTGAAGAGATTTTGCCTCTTGAGGACTTAAAAGATGTTTTTGCCTCTTAATGAGGGCTTTGAAAAGAGATTTAGTTTTATTTTTATTTTTTTTCTTTGAGAACCAAGGGTTCCACCTTAAAAGTCGAAATGATCAAATGGCTTGGTTTTGGATGAAAAATGGTTGGTTTATTGGTTTTTAGGGTTTCACCCTAGGTTTTTATGCTTTAAACAAAAGGTTTTAACCATTAACCGGGATTCTATCCTTAGGTTTGTTAAAAAGAGATGACGATTGGTTGGGTTCCACCCTTGGCGTTGTGTATTGTTTTTTTTTTATTAACACTTTGCCCTGAATCCGACCTTGGAGGATTTGCCCCCTGCTTTAGAGAAATTTGACGCCCTTATTTAGCTTGAAATTAGGAATTTCCTTCTTAATGAAAGACGTGATTGCTTTACTGACGATGGGAGAATGGTTGAAGGTTCTTATCACTTCTTGCCCCAGAATGGTGCTGCTGAACCATTGGATACTTCAAAAACATTGCGTGTTGTAGTTGTCTAATCGATGAGGAATCAAAGAGAACCAAGCCACTTATATGACTCGAGGAAACGGACAATGTGGATGACATCGCTCGTCTGAAAGGATCGAAGAAAACGATGGCCAGTGGAGACGAGGTATTAAAGGATTACCTCCTCAACGATTATGTTTGAACATTTTTTAGGGGTCTTTTTGGAATACCCCGGGGATTGAAATTGACATTTTTCCTCTCTCTCTTTTTTTTTTCGAAGGAATGACTCAAAGAATGACGCTTTCCAAAACGAACCTTTTTGAGAATGACTCGGATTTTTTTGTGACTTCGTGTGGAATGACCACGGTGGATGCGAGAACTGATTTTAAAGACTCGATTTTTAGGACTCAAATTTTTCTTGTAGTGAATTTGACTCGAAAGAAACACCCGAGAAGACCTTTTGGAAAGGGATTTTTTTTTTTAAGGACATACTTTGCTGTTTATTCCTACAAAAAATGGACTTCTCTAAAAGAATTCATGAAAGCACCTTTTGTTTTTTTTTATTATTTTATTTTTATTTTATTTATTTTATTTTTTATTTTTATTTTTTTGCCTTAAACTTTTTGCCTTAGTAGCCGCCCTTTTCGGGTTTTCGACTCTAGCAGGCTCTTTGGCCCTAACTTTTTGCCTAGACCGCCCTTTCGGGAGTTTTTCAGCCTAGCGGGGCTCAATTCTTGCCTGAAGCTGCCCTTTGGGTCTTCAACTCCAGGCTTTTTTATTTTTTCTTTCTTTCTCTTTTTTTATTTTTATTTTTTTTATTTTTGGCATTTTTTATTTTGGCAAAGAAAAAATGCAAACTCATGTTTGTGACCGCGCCTTTACGGCTGCCTACGTATCTCCAAGAACTCTTCGGGGGATGGAGAGAATCAGGTCTTCCGTAGTTCCTTCCGGGATGCGAACTTCGTGCTCGGCTGGTGCAGAATTCATCTCCGACTTGATGTTGGTGCGGAATTCCTTTTCGACTTGGTGCAGATTTTATTTCCAACTTGCTGTTGGGGCAAAAGTCAATTCCGACTTAATGCTGATTGTGGAATTCATTTTTGATTTGATTTCTTCGGGATTCTTTCCCGACTTTTAATACATGAATTCATTTCTGACTTTGATTCTTCGCAGAATTTCTTCCCGGCTTGATGTCTTTGCGGGATTCCTTCCTGGCTTTTGATGTTCTTTGCGGGATTCCTTCTCTACTCCTTCCCGGTTTGATGCAGAATTCATTTCTGTTTTGATTTCTTCGCAGGATTCCTTCTCGGCTTGATGTCTTTGCGGGATTCCTTCCCGGCTGAATGTTGATGTAGAATTCATTTCTGTTTTGATTTCTTCGCAGGATTCCTTCCCGGCTATGATGATGTTGAATCAACTTATTGACTCGAGCTCTAGGCGAATCTGACTTTGTTGTTGTTGTGGTTTTACCACTGGTCGACTGAAATGTGACTTGTATTCATCACAAAGAGTTTTGAATACCCACATTCTGGTGGTAACTTGACTGGCTTGAGTGTTGAAGAAGCTTGTAGGCTTTGAGTTTGTGGCTTCGCCATGTTTGAATTCTTGAGGTTAATTTGATTCCTTCTCTTGAACTTTATCTTCCTCTGAATTTAAAACTTATTTCCTCAATGGTTCTCCTCTCCTCCTCTCCATTAAGGAATTTTGACCGGAGGACTCTTCCTTTTTCCTTGTTTTGGGGAAATGATCCTTGTTTATAAGGACACTTTGTACTTGTGCTATGCTTGGCGTTTGATTTCAAAGTGTTTGTTGTTCATCAATTGTGAAATGACTTGCTTCTTTTAACTTGCTTTTTCAAAATGTAAGCAGCCGCTTTGGTCCTTGTCCTTTATGGCTGAAATGACTTGGTCATCTACCCTTGATGGGCTTTTGTACCCTTGATGGGCTTGAATTTAACGGAGAGCTTGCAGTTGACCCGTTTTTTAATAACTTCTGTAGCTTTGTCCTTGATTTCTTTCTTTTGTTTAGAAGTTCCTTTTGACCCATTTTTTTCTTTTGCTTGTTTGGAAGCAGCCTCTCCATAAAGAATTTCGAGGCAACTTGATTCTGAGATGACTTGAGTCGTGTATGGATAGCATTGCGACTTCGCGCCGACCCAACCTAATTCCAAACATAAGTTCCTTATTCTGTCGCTTTTAAGCTCAAAATTCAGACACCTCTCTGTTGGAGCATCTTCCATTACTGGGCTTTTGGAGAAACCATTCTGGCCCTAACTCCTTCAATCGGCTTTGCCTCGGTACTGTTTGAAGTCTTGCATACCCTTTGCTGGATCCTTTCCATGATTTCCATGATTACCCTTCAAAACTTCCCCTTTGATGGTGCTTCTTAGGATGCCCCCAGCTTTGATTGATGCAGAGCAAATGCAGAGCAAAATGAATAAATTTTTCTTTGCCAATTTTTATTATCTTTTTTTATCATCATTTTTTTTTAATTTTTTATTATTATTTTTTTCAATTTTTTATTTTGTGCTTTCACAGGAAAAGATAAGGAAAGAGTATAAACATGATTGGAACGTAAACTGATCCCTTTTTATTGATAAGACAAAATTTGTGTACTACAAAAGACACTTAGATTTACAAATTGAAAAACTTGAATTGGAAATGGAAAATTGAAAAAGAAAAAAAACTAGAACCCTAAAAGATAGACTCTTAGGTGGACTGGTGATACTTAGGATTGGATCGACTTTGTAGTGACTTTTGTTCTTCTCGATGCCTTCAATCGATCAGACATGTTGTGTTGGTCTTGAAACAATTCCTTTTGTTCTTTTTGGAGGCTTTATTCTCAAACCTTTTCAGACAGAATAAGTTTCGAAGGATCGAACGATTCTTGTTCAGTAAATTTTTTTTTTGCATTAAATTCCCATTGGTTAGGCCAAGGGATTGGTTGTTATTTTCAGCTTGCTCTTGGGGGATGATGGACCCATTCAACCAGGTTCTTGTAGGCGGTTTTTTCAAAGTTCCAGCATTGATTCGGTCTTGTTATGCCCACGTCCTTGATGGTACTCACAGTATTCATTGGCTTTTGAAAATTTCCGGCTGGCAGGGGGTTGGTAATGGCCTTGCTTCTAAGGGCTTCAGTTAAATTGCTTTCACTGTTCTCGGAAACACCAAAAGGATTGGGCTGCGAGTATCAGGTATATTGCCTCCTTGGCTGAAATTGTTTCCCAAATTTCCCAACACGTAAAGGATTCGTGCGGGGATGTTATTACTGGCTATTTTCATTTTGTCTCACTGGACCCAGCATTGATTTTGCTTCTTGTATGAGTCTTTTTGAGTTGACCCAACTGGATTAAGCTATTCCACCTTAGTTGCAGTCGCAATAGCGATTTGGAACGTAGGCAAGTACTGTGTTCTGAAGCATGTGACTGAGTTAGACAGGCAGTAAATTCTTGGATTATTATGTTCACTTGTTCCGTTCAGAGGGTCGGTTGATCATTTGAGCACTTTGGCTCTCCACCTTCAAAAGGAACTGAGGAGAAGGGCTCATTGTTCTTTTTGTTTAGTGGTTTTTTCCAGCTTCGCCTCCGGGTAACACCAACTTCGGATATATTAATGGTACTGGCGTGTTTGAAAGCGTCTGCCATATGTCCTCCAAATTCTTCATTTTTGGAACGATCCCAAGCTACCAAACCATCTTAATGCAGCACCAGTCAAAGATTTGCTGAAACAACTGAGCAAGGAGCTCGCTGTTCAGGCTAAACGGGTTGAAGCACCCACATACATTTTTTAGGTTGTGTTTATGGGACAAGTGTCCATCAAACTTATCCATGTTGGGCATTTTAAAACTTTGGTTTGGCAGTCTTGTTTTTGAACTTAGTCGGCAGTCTGGCTTCAGGGAACAAGGACAAGGAGTCCATGTCCACAACTTCCTTGTGTGTCTTAAGGGCAGTGATTGACCTTTCCAGCAGTTCTAGTTTCTCTCTTATTTTCTGAGCTTCCAGCTCAGAAGCAGTTCTGGCGGGCATGTCATCCAGGTTTAGGATAGGGTTCGTTGGCTCAGTAGCAGGTCCCCGATTGGAAGTAGTAGGTCCATTTCCCCCAGCTGAAGCCTCATTTCCATTGCCATTACCTAGTTCAGCTATCAGGGCAGTCCTCTATGCAGCTAAGGCCTCATTCATTCTGGCCTCCAGTTGCTCAATGAGGTTTTGGACGTCAGTGAGTGATGCCATTGGTGCAGCTGGAGTTGTTGGACTTGTGGATGAGAGCTCAATTGGTGTTTCGGGTACAGGTGGTCTTTGGAGGGGTACCTATGAAAGGTGGAGTGGTGGGGGTACCTGTTGAAAGGTACATTAGTCAAAACGATTAGACTATCCTATATAAGGTGTTTTCATAGGGTATGTGAGATAGTGTGAGGGTAGGGTTAGGTGTTTGGTATGGCTAGGACACCTCGACTTTTCGAATGGCCCTAAAGTTCTCAAAGAAATTTTTTTTGCGGCCTTTAGGGGCCCAAATTTGTGAAATTTTTATGGGCCTCTATGGCCAAAATTGGGAACTTTTGGGCCTTAGGCCCCAAAATGAGAATTTGGGCTTTTCGGGGCCAAACTTGAGAATTTTTTTGGGCCTTCAGGGCCAAATGGGAATTTTGGGCCTTCAGGCGGCCAAATTTGAGATTTTTGGGGCTTAGAGGCCCAAATTGTGGAATTTTTGGGCCTCAGGGCCAAATTGAGAATTTTTTGGGCCTAGGGGCCAAATTTGTGATGAGGCCAAATTGGAAATTTTTGGGCCTTTGGGGCCAAGATCTGAACTTTCGGGCCTTAGGGGCCGAATTGGAAACTTTTGGGCCTTTGGGCCCAAGATGTGAATTTTTGGGCCTTTGGGGCCAAATTGGGAATTCTTGGGCCTTTTTTGCCAAATTGGGAACTTTTGGGCCTTTGTGGCCAAATTGAGAATTTTTGGGCCTTTCGGGCCAAATTGAGAATTTTTTGGCCTTTGGGGCCAAAATGTGAATTTTTTGGGCCTTTGGGGCCAAATTGGAAACTTTTGGGCCTTTGGAGCCAAATTGGAAATTTTTGGGCCTTTGGGGCCAAGATGTGAACTTTTGGGCCTTTGGGGCCAAGATGGGAATTTTTTTTTTGCGCCTTCGGGGCCAAATGAGGAATTTTTTGGGCCTTCGAGGCCAAATTGAAAATTTTTTTGGGCCTTAGGGGCCCAAATGAGAATTTTTAGGCCTTTAGGGGCCAAAATTGTTAATTTTTCAGGTCTTACTTTCTATCCATAAAAACCATGCATACATGCTCCAAAAATGTTAAATAAAATATAAACATAAATAGTAATTTTTTCGGACCAAAATAATACTTATTGCCGGGCTGATGGTACTATTCACAGATTGGTGGTACTATTCACAGACCGGTAAAACTATTATTTTAGACACAGAAAAATCAGGGCGTTACAATGACACAAATAGAGGATTGGCTTATTAAGGGACCCTTGAACCTTGAGCATGGATATACCTATCCACATGTGAAACAAGGAGTTTCGCGTGGGTCCAACGGTACGCATACTCATGCCCCAAAAGGATTAGGGGCGGTTTGCGGTAACAGGAAGGACGCTTTGGCTGTCTGTCGACATAATCAAAGAGACCTGTCGATCAGCTCTACTTGCTATCCAGACTCAGAAATTTGAACAGAAAGAGAAGAAATTCATTTGAAATTCATTTTTTATGCAATGGAGAAAAAAGATTATCAATTGTGCAAATAAATCAACAAATTTAAATGTTTTAATCAAATTTGTCAATTAAGTTCAAATCTTCTCCTCAAATATTCTTAAAGAAAGAACACTTGATTCGTGCTAGGGTACCCTGCAAAACAAAACATAGTAAAATAAAACCCTAAAGAAGGGCGGGTTAGTTTACACAGCAATTGTAGTCCACTTTATGGTTTACACAACAATTGTAGTCCTTCTTTTATGCAAAAAGATTGCATAATTCCCCAGTTGAAGCTTCGCCAAAACTGTGAACCCCTCCCCAAAACATCAAATGCATATGGATGCATGTGACTAAGGAAGAAATGCACGTTTTGATGTGTTGAGTCGCCACCTTTGTTTAATTATTTTAGGGTTTAAAATAGGAAAAAACCCTAAGGTTGACTCCAATTTTTTTAATTAACCTAATTAAAAGATTAATTAAAACCCCAATGTTAAAAGCATGGTCTACAAACCCGAGATGGATCCCGAGATATGTCATGCTGAAGAAACCTTAACCTATGAATGAATGCTTTGACCAGGGTTGATTAATGTGCATTTAGACCAATGAAATGTGATTTTGACTTGCCGCTCCGGGGGTTAAATCCCAAACGTGCCTACGTACTTTCCGTTTGAATGGAGATCAACAGTCAACAAAGTTCGATTAGGCCTCTTTTGTAGGGCTTTGAATGGGTATGCTTTAATGCATGAGTGTGTGTATTGCTTTGTGCATTTTTGTTTAGGCATTTTTGCCTGAAAATTGATTGGTTTGATTTTTTAGGCATTTTGATGCCAAAAATGTTATTTAATGGCTTTTTTTAGCCCAAAAGGATTGATTTAGGCAATTAGTTGCCCAAAAATTGATGTTTGGGCTTATTATTGCCAAAAAGATGTTTTGTTTGGGCGATTGTTCGCCAAATGGATTAAAGGCATTTGTGCCAAAATGGGTATTTTTTTTGAAGGCTTTCTAGCCAAAAGCTTGTATTAGTCAATTTTGTTGCCAAAAGTTTGATTTGATTGGGCGTTTGTCGCCAAAATGACTTGATTTAAGGCTTTTTAAAGCCAAAATGAATGGATTCTAGGCAATTTTTGCAAAAGGTTGATGTGATTTAGGCGATTTGCGCCCAAAATGATTGTTTGAAGGGCTTTTTAGCCAAAAAGATTTGATTTAATTCTAAGGCATTTGCCAAAGCTTCTTGGATTTTTAACGATTTGTCGCTAAAAGTGGTTAATTCTAATTTATAGCAATTTGTTTGCCAAAATGATTGAACCGTGGGCAATTGTTTGCCAAAAATGTGGGTTGATTTTAATTGTAGGCAATTTGTTGCCAAAACGTGATTTTGATTTAAGGCTTTTTAGCCACAAATGTATTGCATTTAATTGGACTTAAGCCGAAACTGTTCGGAAATAAAAGTTATTAAACCGTAGTTATTAATTAACTAGGACTTTTTTAGCCATATTTGTGGACATCCCAGGTGGGGGGCACAACACCTTTAGGTGGGCAATCCCACATCGGCTACGCACAACGGTGGAAGTCCTTATACATAAAGGTGGCAACCTTTGAACATGTGTTAGACGGCGTTTTGGGCTGGCAGAGGCGGAGGTTTTTCTTCTGGCCCAAAAACAAAACCGTGAGGGTTCAGGGGCCAGGTTTGGCACCCCAAAGCGAACAATATCTACCATTGGGCTGGGCTGTTTACAATTTGGTATCAGAGCCCAAGCCTTGTCCCTCTAGCGGTGTGGGGCAAACCTCAGCGAGGAACGCGAGTCCTTTAAGGTGGGGTGTATGTGAACATCCAGGTTTGGCGGCACAACACTTAGGCGAATCCTACATCGGCTTACCGCACAAGGTGGAAGTCCTATAACATAAAGGGTGGCAATCTTGAAACATTGTAGACGCGTTTTGGGCTGCAGAGCGGAGGTTTTTTCCCGTGGCCCAAAAAAACAAAACCTTGAGGGTCAGGGCCAGGTTTGGCACCCCAAAGGGAAATATCTACCATGGGCTGGGGCTGTTACAATATTGTTGGATTTAGCATATACCACGATTATTAATTAACCGGATATTAAGCTTATCACATTTGATTTGGAGGCAGTTTATTTGCTAATTTGATGACATGAATGTTTATGCAGTTTAGAGTATTAGGAGTATGAAGAGAAATATGCATTGAAGTGCTAAATTAAATAGGCTGAGTTTTAGTTTCATGTACCTGATTTTAATCGTCGACCGCCTTTCTTAAACTCCAGGTTAAGCTTCCTCGTTTAAGGGAAATATTAATTAGAATAATTTTATTTTAAGTGGCCAAATATTCCGGACCAGTTCCGCGATTCCTCTGCGACGGTCCCGACGTTTCAAGTACATATTGGCATACTTTCGGTGAAACTCCAAAATGGCCTTTTTGGTCCGGTCGAACTAACTTCCAAAATGGCCTTTGGTCCGGTCGAACTGTTTGCAGTCCGGGAAAATTGGCTCTTCGAGCCTCAAAATTTGGGTATTCACAGGCGGCTGCAGCCACTGTCGCCGGCGGCGGTCGCCACCGCCGCGGCCGGGAAAACTTGCTTTTTGAGCCTCAAAATTTGAGTATTCACAAGAGCTTACATTGACAAGTTATTAGAGAGATTCAGAATGAAAAAAATGCTCCGTAGGAATAGTTCCAATTCAGAAAGGAGATAGCTTTAGCGAAATGCAATGTCCTAAGAATGATTTGGAACATAACGAGATGGAGTCTTTTTCCGATACGTCAGTAGTTGGGAGGTTAATGTATGTTCAAACATGTACTCGACCGGATATTAGTTTTGTCGTAGGAATGTTAGGGCGATATCAAAGTAATCCCGGAATGGAACATTGGAAAGCTACAAAGAAAGTACTTAAGTATTTACAAGGCACTAAGGATCATATACTCACCCATAGAAAGTCCAGCCATCTAGAAGTGGTAGGATATTCGAATTTAGACCATGCCGGTTGTGTAGATTCGAGAAAATCTACATTTGGCTATTTGTTTCTCCTATCTGGAGGTGCAGTTTCATGGAAAAGTGTTTACTAGCCTGTCATTGCTACTTCCACAATGGAGGCCGAATTTGTGGCATGCTTTGAGGCCACTGTTCACGCATTATGGTTGCAGAACTTTGTCTCAGGTCTAGGTATTGTCGACGGTATAGCTAGACCGTTGAGAATTTACTGTGATAATTCCGCAACTGTTTTCTTCTCTAAGAACGATAGGTATTCTAAGTGCAAAGCACATGGATTTAAAGTACCTATCTATAAAAGAAGAAGTATAAAAACACAAGGTGTCAATTGAGCATATCGGTACTGATCTGATGATAGCAGATCCGCTAACTAAAGGCTTACCGCCCAAAATCTTCAATGTTAGTAAACTCCACGGTTGTAGGAATTATGTACCTCCAGTCGTGTATTAAAATAGGTATGATAATTTATGAGTCCATAGATGTTTTAATTATTTTCTCTAAGCGTATGTACTATCAATAGCCCATATTAGGAACGAGAAGTATTATCGTTAGGCCGAAGTACGTTTTATTCAAAACATTTGAGATTGGATCAGTATTGTGTGCTTATTATACATATACACACATATATTCTAATTTATATAGGCTTACTGTTCTTAAGATTTTATATGTAGTGAGTATGAACTTTATGGATTAGGTTTACTACGGGCCTCAGAGGCCTTAAACTTACCTGGGCCCTAGTGCCGGTCCGACTCATGGAAATGGGTCGTGACACCAAGTAACAAAATAATAAGGTCATATTATTTTAATAGTGATAACATACTATAATAAATATGGTTAGCTTATTTATGTTGTGAAAATGAAAAAAAAATTAAATCTTTTTTAGATAAAAGAACCAATGCTTTAATCTGTGCATAAAAAATTATAAGATTGAAAACTTTATCTCACTCGTAAAAATAACAATAAAATAAAATAATAATAATAATAATAATAATAACAACAACATATAGTTTACCTAATGTATAAGTAGTAGTTTTATTTTAATTACATCCAATGGTTCATAAGAAGTCATTGAAGTCTACTAATATAAGAAGACTTTTTTATAGATACAGAAATTTTCTCTTCTTTCCTATAGTTTTACCCTAAGGGTAATATAGTTTATTTAAACAATAATTTATTATAATTTAAAACAATCGAATAATTTTCTTCAGAGATGTAAAATTCTAAATGTGACAAGTATTTAGAAATAAATGTAATAATTACTCTCTCGGTTCTACTTTAATACTACGTTTGTTCCATTACATTTGTCACATTTGAGAAAATAATTTATTTCAAAATACTTGTCACATTTGGTTTCAAAGAGTAATAAATATTTTTTTCATGTTTATTCTTTGTATATGACCAATAATTGTTATTTCAATTTAATGATTTTTTAAAAAAATTAATATTAAATTAAAGGTAATATAATCAATTTACTTAATAATTTATTATAATTTAATTTTTAAAAAAATATAAATATTAAAATTAAAGGTAATATAATCAATTTACTTATAATTTTTATATAAATTTATAAATCTAACTCATTAATGAAATTAAGTTTTGAATTATTTCAAAATATTAGAAATCCACCAATTATTACTCAAATATTAAACAATTAATAAACCGTAAAATACTCAATTTTGAGACAATACGCGCATATTGCAAAAGAAATGTCTCGACAATTGAAATTGGATTACCCCACTTGACCTGCCCATTTTACTACAATTCAAATTGAAAACGTTACACAGGGGAGACTATTCGCTTGCTTTGTCCAAATTCTTCAAGTTTTATCCACATGTTTGGTTCTCCGTTGAAACTCTAAAAAACAAAGGATAGGACTGACAAGTGACAAGAGCTAACAATCTAAATTCGTCACACGGGCACGCGTTTATGGTTGAAGGCTGAACAAGTAAAACTGGATGGCGGCGAGTGGTTATTTTTCTCTCAAATTTTTTTATATTTGTAATTCCTTTTTGTTTTTAAGTGGAGTGGGAGCGAGCTTTTAAAATTCTAATTTTTTAACATTAAACCACTAGCCCAACGAAAACTTGTTAACCTGTTCTAAATGCTAGCGTAACGTTGAGTCGATTAAACGAGGCTAAATAATATAGAAATGGATGGAGTATTCATAGTGAAGTTCTAGCGGGAAAAAAATGAGAACTCAGATAATACATAAATTAACTCTATGTACATCCGCGTTAATTTTTTTATTTTATGAGTTTATTAAATATTTAAATTTATAAAATTTGATATTTATTGAAATAGAGTGTATGAATAATTATCTTGTTATTTAAATATTCAACTTGACAAATTAGAATCAATTAAATATTATTAATATAGTTGAAACATAAGTGTGATATATATTAATTATTATTTAATTTGCTTGTAAATAAGTTTTCATGCTTATTATACATAAATCATTATTTCACAACATAAAAGTCAAAAATCTTAAAATTATTGTTATATAGTATGAAAATGTATGCAAACATTATCAAAATTTGCAAAGTTCCAGTGAAGGTAAGTTATTTACAATTCGAGGTAACCACAACATTGCACCCTTCTTTTTCTTATTTTTTGGGCATTTTATGTGCAAAAAATTATTCACTTGGAGTGTAATTAGTATAATTTTTATAACAACAATGTTTTCACATATCAGCTAAACCAATTTGTGTTTAATCGATCTAAATTATGAAAGTTAGAGTATTCAACAAAAATAATTTTAGCAAGTTGAAAATATTTAATGATTACAATTTTTTAAAGTTGAATTATTCAATTTAGACATAAGTAAAAGTTGAAAGGGGTTGTAAGGTTTCTTTATATAAATTATCAGAAAGTATAATTTATAGCATGAAGCCAAACTAAACTATAAAAATAATTATTAAATTTATTAATTTCTTGAAATTTGGGTCATTGTGTTTCATTTCATGCCCAAATTTTGGAGTGGTAATTGATAAAAAAAAAGTGATTTTTTGAGGGCTAATAAATATCAATAAATAAGTTTGAAGGCCGCAAATTAAAATTTTATTCTTATATTATTATATTCATTTATTTTTGCCAGATCAGTGCTCCAATTCAAATATTATGCCATGTGCAAATATTTAGTTTAATGTCTTTTCAAAAAAAAAAAAATTATTTTATAAACCTAATTTTTTTTAAAAAAAAAAAGTAAATTCTTTTTTCAATAAAATTATAATTCCTGAAATGTTTTCCAATACAGTTCAAAAAAGTAAATAAATTAAGTTTTAATTTTATATACTTTTTCTATATACTCTATTAAGAACTCTAAAAATGGTATATTTTAATAATTTTTTTAAAAAATTTAAAAATAGGAAGACAATATATGAAGGATTTCAAAAATTAACTACTTCTTTCCCTGCTAAATATTTGAACGTAATGTTAAAAAAAAAAAAAATAGAGGATTCAATTAAAAATTTTAACTGTGATGCATTCTCCGGGTAAAAAAAAAAAAAAAAACAGGGGCTAATGAAACAGTGGCTGCATGGGGATAGGAAACAACACTTAGTAAACGCTATCAAAGTCTCCAGCCAGAGACCTTATATACACGTGGTGCTAAGTTGGTCAGATTTCTTTTAGATTTGTCATGCACCCCGTTTTATGAGGTGCCGCACATCTTTATCCATGACCTATCCTTAACGTGTTACATGCGTATAAAAAAAGGAAATAATCCATAAATTAATAGCAGATTGGATAAATCAATGCCGATTACTTTTTAAGCACCCATTAATTTTTAATCTGACTGCATTAAATATTGAACTTATAAAAATTAATATAATATTAATACTGTCAATTTTTAAAAAATTATTTATTAAACACTTTAAAACTTGTAAAATCAGATCAAATTGAGCAATTTATTAAAAAAGTCGAAATTTATGAAAATAATTGTTCCGAAAAGTCCATGCTAACTAACTATATCTGTTCCATAATACTTCTTCATATTTGAGAAAAATTATTTGTTTCAAAATAATTATCGTAATTTTGTGGTTTCAAGATTAATAAATATTGAACAACTTTCGACATTGCAAAATATATCAATATTGAGCCTTATTAAAAAGTTGAAATTTAATGAAAATAATTGTTTCGAAAGTCATGCTAAAACTGCTAACCTCTGTTTTCATAATACTTCTTCATATTTGAGAAAATTATTTGTTTCAAAATACTTGTCCGTATTTGGTGGTTTTAGGAAGTTAATAAATATTTTTTTTATGTTTACTCATTTGTATATGACTAATAATTATTATTTCAATTTAATGATTTTATTAGAAAATTTAGTATTATTAAAGAATTAGCGCTTAAAAAAAAAAAATAACGGTAATTTATATTGACGTTTGTATGTTTTTTGAGGAATGGATTTGTATAGTCAAATCTAACTCAATGATTTTAATTGTAACGAAGAATTTAATGATTTTTCTAGAAATGTGAAATTCCAAATGCGACAAGTATTATAGAACAAAAGCTAATATGTAAATCAAATGCATATTTTTACAGATAAAAAGCCAATACCCTATAAATTATTGGAATATTGGTGGTCCAAAAATGGTGGTGTAATATTACCCAAATTTACAAGTTTAAGTGCGTGATAAGTCATCCGTAAACGTTTTAAAGTGCTCAAATTAAAAAAGTTACAAAAATTTAGAAGGTGAATTTTATGTATTCAGCCATATATTTCAGCCTAAGTTGTTAAAAACCGTTCGACTTATAAGTACTGTTGACTTTGTTGCGTCCTCTTTTTGAGTTCCGCAAGTATAACAGATCGAACTAGTAATAAAAAAGAATCGATCAACACAGGGAACGGGTTAAGTTTCACTTTTACTACTTTATTCTTAAATTTACATTTACAGAATTAAAAATGTGAAATGAGTTAACTATAATTTTTCTAGTTATGGCTAAACCTAATTATTATTTAATTCTATAGATAAGTGTATAGTAGTATATTTAGAAAATTGGATCATACATAGGAATTTTCTTCTTCTATTTTATCAAAAGCATGTACATACAATAATAATTTCTTTAATTAAGAATTATGGTAACGATTTATAAGAATTCAACCTCTCGGGTATAGAATTATCTAATCTATTATATGTATTTCTTACTTATAAATACAATGCCTTAAATTTTGTTAAATATTAAAACCTTAGTACTTTATTCTTTGATTATTTCAAAATAAGAACAAGATTTTAACTTTGACAAATAAGATGAAATAAATCTCTTTGATCTTTACTAAACTATTTTCTTTTTGAAGAATATAATTTAGTACGCTTGATTAACAAAGATGCAAAAGATAGACTTAAAGAACTTTATTGAATGATACCAAATTTGGAAATTGTTGCTTTGTATAGAAAGTTTATGATTGAATAACATACAAACAAGTTTATAAAAAACAAGAAAAAGAAGTCTAATCAAATTCAAGCCTCCGGAGGGCGTCACACCTCGAGGAAAACTTCTTGATTGTTCTTGGAACAATCAATAATAAGTGACTCTAGTCAACTTAAACTTTCTAAAGTACTACTATCAGCACTTCTCTATTTTATACTTAATATATGAAAAAAAAAAAAAAAAAATTACAATCTAAGTCCTGAATATCTTTCTGAATCTGAATCTGGATTCTTTTCTTTCCTTCACTTGGATTGCTCTTTATAGAAGAGGAGAATGATGTTGGGTTATGAATGGTGATTGGTGGCCAAGAGGTGCTTCAAGTGACTTCTCTGGAAGAGTCCTGACCCATGCAATAGGAAGACGATGTTTTTTCTGAATGAAGAAGACAGTGCAAATTACGTCTCCTAAGAAACACGACTGCGCTCGCGAGGTTCAAAGGTCGTGCTCGCACGGACTTTATGCTTTAAAAGTCTTTGGCCTGCTGCAGGAGTGCTTCTCCGCGCTCATGCAGATGAAGTGTCGCCTCGCGACTTTTTGTTTGTAAACCTCTCTGAACTTGCTGGAAGTGGCTTCTCGCGCTCAGTGCAGATGAATGTCGCGCTCGCGACTTTGCGTTTTGGTGGCCTGCTGAGTCTTTTTGGTGTGTAGGTTGGTCGCGCGTGACTTCAGGTAGCACTCGCGACTGTACCTTTCTTCTTTTCCAACGCGAACTGCATTCGCTCGTGAAGTATGTTTAGGCCGAATTCTCCATGTTTAAGTCCAACTTTTTGGTCCCATCTTTTTCTATAAAAGAAGTCTTTTCATTCCTTTGGCTCAATGGCCATTCCTTCAAATCAAATTTTAAAACAAAAAAACAATGCGAGCAAAACGTAAAATGTAAAAAACAACAATGCAATCATGCAAATTTATATGAAGAATAACATAACAAAATTTGCCCCGCATTTGCGAAGGCTATCAATTGCCCCTCCATCTACTTAGCTCTTTGCTTGTGCCTAAGCAAAACTCATCTTTCTTTTGAAACTCAATGTTGATCATGCTTATTTTTTTACTCGTTGATTTAGACTTCTTAAGTAAATCTACCCAAAGATAAAAAGAGTTTATGTGTTTTTCATGAACCCAAGTTAAATTTTAAATAAGTATGACATCTAAAATTTCAAAATATAGCAAACTAAATAATATAAAGTATACATAATCTAGTCAATTTAAAAAAATATGAGATAGGGCAGTCAATCTTCCTTAAAATGCAAAAGTAGGAAGTATTTTAGGAAAACAATTCTAGCACACATATTATTGTTTCCCTTATCTCAAGGCATTTTTAAGGTAACTTGTTTTTTTTCTCATAAAGTGGTTGCATTTAAGCTCCCATACCACTTCCTCACTTTTTGTTATTTCTATTTGTGGTTGCCATTTTAATGCTCCATAACCACATTTTTCCTTTGCTCACATCTTTTTTTTTTTTTTTTTTTTTTAGATATGTGGGAATGTAAATGGTAAGTGGTTAAATTTTAATGCTCCTTACCACCTTTGGTTTAAGAACGGATTTTCCCGTTATTCCCCTCTATCGTATTTTAAATTTTTCTCTCTCAAAATACCTTCATTCCTTTATTGACATGAAACATACAAGTATTATGGCATTTTAGTTTCCCTTTTCTTCCTATTCTTCATTCAAGTTAGGATTCATGCTTCTCTAAAAATCAAAGATAATGTCTAGATTAGTTAACTAAAAGATTACATTTGGCTAAAGAAAAATTCCATAATGTCAATATCTAATATCTTAATACCCTAAGTTTCATATAAGCATTTTAAATCTCTTAAATCATCGGTATATTAATTTCAAGACTTCTATTTCAAACAAGCAAAATATAAACAAATCAAATGTAGAGACCTAAAACATTGAACTAAGGCAAAGAAGTTGACTTTTTTAATTGTCACTCTTTTTTTTTTATAATGAATGAATGAAATGAATATAGGAACGTCGATTCCCCCACACTTTTGAAGACACAATGTCCTCATTGTGGAGGATATATGCATATAACACACAATGCACATGCATTAAAACAAACACAATAAAAAATACCTAAAAATAAAAATAAAAACCTAAGAAGGAAGACAGAAAACCTTAGGCCTCGGAGAACCTGGAAGGTGACGAAGTGAATTCGATGTTTTGGTTTCTGGAAAATAATTTCATCCTCGTTTTCCGTTGCCATACTTGCGTGATTTTTCTAGATCTTTGTGGGCAGTTTGTTGTCCCCATGTCGAATACTGGTTGAATTGTAAATTCTCCTGTGATTGGGCTTGTCATGCTTCCACTTTACTCAAAACTTGCTTCCATCTAGCGATTTCAATTCTTCTTTTCTTCTTCTGCTTGAGACAGATGATGTGATCTGGTGCTTTGCCTTTCCTCTATCTTGCACTTGCGCATAAGAGGTTCCTTCATGCTCGATTGCCCTTGGCCCAGACTCTTCTTTCCCATGACTTCCAAGCGATAAAACCACTGTGTTGCCGGTCTTTTCACTTCATCAACTTAATCCGGTCTTTTTTCCGAGAAGCGCACCAATCCATATACCGGAAAATAATCTGTAGGTTGGCATGAATAGGGTGGAATAGGCATATGAGAGCATATGTCAAAAATAGATGCCATGCTATACCGACCCCTTAAAAAGTAACCTTGCCCTGATGACGAGAGGCGTGTATATTGTATCGAGCACTATGCCGCAAATATCTACTTGTCCTTGCCTGCAAAAGAGTTTCCAACACAAACAAATCCTTTGTTTTGGACTTTGCATGCCTCCACTCGTCCGAACAAGTCGTAACACAAAATATTTATGTAGGTATAAAAATACTCTTATCTTTAATCCATTTGTTACCCAGCATTGCGAGGAGGTAAAAGATGGGTTGACCCGTTTAGTATTTTCCCAAACAGAGGCCGCATTCCAACCCTTTCGGTTTAGAAGCAAATCCCATTTCTGGGGAATCCTAACCATTAGGTGCATATTTTATCATAAATCCACCAGTTAAATTGCCTCTCCATCCACGTCCTAAAATTTGATTGGCCATTTCAAGTGTTATCAACCCAGTCAATGATAAGTCAATAATTTCCTAACTCAAATTTAGCCATTCTGCAGGAATTTTCAAATTGAGTTCTAAATATTTAAATTCGAGTAATTTTCCAAAATATTCCTTGAACTTTCCTTTTAAAAATGCACAGTATTCTGCAAAAAAATTATGGTCAAGAAGATACATACTCTGTGAAACTGCATTTGCGAGGCGGGTGAAACATTCTCCCTTCCTCATAAGTTAATAGATTAGGGAAGGGGAGCCTTAATAACGGAAGCCCAAATCTCTTCTGCTGGAGCAGAGGAAGAAGACCCCTCTTTGTTCTTTCTTGCCTTTTGTTTGAAATGGCATGGTGATTTGTTTGTGGAGAGTTAGTGTTGAAGACAGCAGAGAAAAGTGGTTGCTGGAGTTATTGCACTGATAGAAGTTAGGGGTTTTAAAAGGGGGAATGGAAATTCTTATATAGATGAAAATTTAGGGAAGGATAGGGTTGGAGTAGTTAATGGGGTAAGTTGAAAAGGAAGAGTTTTGAGTGGATTTGAAAGGGTATTTATTAGTTTTTTGCAAGGTTTGAATACCTGGGAAGGAAGAGAATTTGAATTTTTTGGAAAATAGGGAAAAGACAGTTTGAGAAGTTTCTGACCGTTGGAAGTCGCGCCTTCCAAAATTCTATTGTCGCGATCGCGTCTAAAATTCGCGTCTCGCAAAATGGTTTCCCTTTTTCGTGCCCGTCTGAACTTCCTGTGCCCCCTAATAGCGCTCGTGCTTGATACGATCGCGATCGGCGAGAGGGGCATCTCGAGTTTCTGAAATTTCTTTGTGGAGAATTCCATGCTCGCGGCCTGTAATATTCTTGGTGATCGCGAAAATGTTGATCAAAACCTTCTGTCTCTTTTTTACAAACAATCGCGCCCGTGCTTTATATATTCGGGCGCTATCGAAATTCTGATTCCGTTGTAACAATAAATAGACTTCCCTGCACACTTGAACTTGCCAAATCGAGTCTCTTGCTCTATTTATATATATCTATTTTTATTTTTTTTTAATTTTCAAATAACAAATAAAAGAAAGTAAAGACAAAACAATTAAGGTAATATATTTAGATATTGAATATTATACATACCACTGCAGCTGATTCAAAATGTTACGTTGTGGTGGATCAATATAAATTTTTTTCACCAAGTAAAAGATTACACCTTTGTCCATTTTACCATAGAACCGTGGAACCATTGGATAGATTTTTTTCAACTCTAATGCCCATGATCTTAAGTTTTTGATTACTTCAATGGGGTCCCACTCCAATCTTGACTTTAATTTTACCAGGAAATAGGCGTAGTCCTCAGAATTAATAATAAACACTTTGTCTCCTTATTTAAAATGATTTGATTCGAATCCTGATTATCATGCAATTTTCTAGTTTCTTTCCTATATACAATTTGGCATTTTCATATGCTAATACTAATCTCATCAAGTCATTTAAACTGGAGTTTCCCTTTTGTTTGCCGCTGCCTTGCCTCAAATCAAAAATTTCAGAGACCTTTAATTGCCCAAAAAATGCCTTATATTCCAATGTTTAAGGGTAGATGACATCCTTTACCCATAAATTAAAAGGTATGGGGAACAATCCCAATTGGTGTCTTAAATGCCGTTCTATATGGCCGCCAAAGTGCATCAATCTAGCTCAACTGAACCAATCTTTTCCGAGATGTATTGAAGTTTTCTCCAAAAATCCACTAAGCTCCAAAAATTTGAAATTATCCAACTGTTGACCACGTAATTTGTGGATGACTAACTGGGGTAGATACTTTAATAAGTGTAACTGCCATATTTTGCTCAAAAGGCGCTTTCAAAAAAACTCTATTGTAAAAAGTGCAATACCTCCGTCGCTTTATTATTGCCCTTGGAACTGCCAAATCATGTGTAAATAGTTGGCTTTTTAAGAATTTGGAAACCACTGTAATTGGCATTGTTTGTGACACAGATTGTGCTTCTACCCATTTGGAAACATTTAGTCGATAGTTCTAGCCAAGATATAAACTTTCTGACCTAAACATCAAATATTTTGATCTCAAGTATGTTGGAATAGAGCATCTTATCTTTCTTCGCGACTATATGTTGCCGAACCCTTTGACACCTGTGCACGAATGGTGAGACCAAATATACATGGCCACTTCTTGAAATAAAGTAGGCAAATAAAAGCCACTTTCCAAAACCTTTGAAGCAGTTCCTATTTGCTCCAATGAATTGGCCCTCCATATGGACTTGATGACATGCATTAAGTAATATTGTTGTATTATTCAGTTTCCCCCTACAGCACGCTGTCTAATTGCAGTTACCTATACACGATACATATCTTAAAGCGTAAGAATGTCATCGCACTAAGAAATTTTTTTGCCATCTGAATAAACTTCTTTCATTGTGGAAATAAGTTATTTCTGAGTGTATTATGCTTACGAAAAGGCTAGAAAAAAAATTTGCAATGTCAAGCATACCAAAGGTTTGTGTGGAACATGTTTGTACTAAACATGAAATATTCGTTTCATGCACAAAACACTTTCATTTATAAACTGTGAATTCCAGTCGCGAGTTGCGACCTTCATTGCCCATTTTTCTAGAATGTGATAAATGATCACGAAATTTCAAGAATTTTGTGTCTCTAATCTCAAATAGCACACATTCTTAGCTATAGATTAATACCGCCGAGTTCTAATAAAGTATGTGTGATTTTGCATCTTTCTTAGCAAATAGGTAGTTATAAGATAAGCAGGAGATGGATCAGTATAAGGATATGACCTTATGGCTCCATAACAAAGTATGATCTAAATCTGTAATCTAACATGCATATTACTGGAACAAGCCAACGCAATTCCTTTGCAATGCAAGTGAAGTTATATATCTATTTATGAGGTCACGCCAGTTCCGAGAACGGTGTGTCTTAGCCATGAAATGTCACATGCAATATTTTCTTATTCCAGTGTGCTTTGTTGTCCTAAACACAACCAAACACAAATCAACTAGCATCACACATTATTTCAAAATGGTAATGACCGCCCAGTCAGGTTCTTGCGCGAGAGAGAGGTGCACTTACTATGCAGTTCTTCCCAAAGTGTTAAAACCGACTTTTAAAACAATTTGGAGAAAAATCAAAAAGATGCATATTTAATAAGTAAAGTTAAGTTTAAAGGTTTAAGCATGATAGAGAAATTCATTTTAACCTCCTATAAAATCCTGCATGGCCTAGAAAAAGAAATAATACCTTTAACCTGTAGCAGGAGGGAAGGTAACTTTTCTAATGACTTCTATCTTGCCTAATCTGTTTGGATTCCTTCCTTACTTATTTTTGGTTGCCGCTAACACAATGCCCTCATCAATCAATAAAGTGGCATTTCCTCCCAGATTTAAAAACCAAAAATTAGCACTTTTTCACATCTTGAACAATACTAAGTCCAAATTTTTTAACAACTTTCAAACGAAATCAACCATAAACAAAAAAATCATCCATGAATACATCATAAATCTCCTTCTATGTATGTCATTAAAAAAATTGTGGTTATGGTAACGTTGAAATGTTGTAGGTGCAATTACATAATCCAAAAGGCATGCGTCTTATTGGTCCCCGCCAAAAATGTACCAAATGGACAAGTTAATGTGGTTTTCTCTTGGTGCATTTCAAGAAAATATAAATTCTGAAAATATCCAGAATATCCATAGAGAAAACAATAGAAAGCATGACCAGCAATCCCCTTTCTAACCAATTTGATCTATGAATGGTAATGGAAAATGATCTTTCCTTGTGCTGAATTGAAGTTTCCTATAGATCAAAATTACATACCCTCCAACCCGTAGTGGTCCTAGTAAAGAATTTATTCACCATTTTAAGTTTTTTACTACAAGTCATTCCTCTCCTTTCTTAGCACACATTGAATTGGAACTAACCGCGCATTGGCTATTTGAAATTGGGTATATTAATTCTGCATCTGAATACTTTTATAATCTCTTTCTTCAAGCTACTTCTTTCATATTAGGATTAAGTCCTCGCTTTGCCTTTCCTGCCCTTAAGGTTATATGCCCATCTTCAAGATTAATGTATGCATGACTCGATTTGGACTTATCCTTTAAGAAATCAGAAAATTTGCCATCCCTATTAACTCTTAAATCCTAATTTATAACAATTTTTAACAAGAATTCTTGAATGTATAGTTAATTTGTTAGAAAATAAATTATAGAAGTGTGTGATCTACACCTAAGAAAGCATATTGTAGATTGACTAGGTAACTCTTTAAGGGTCTGACTATTGGTGGACTTTCAATTGATTGGAGGAAGAGGCTCATGCCTCTTCTAAGTAGCATTTTTAAGGTCTTAAAATTTATAAAATCCTTTCCTTCTAATTATTTACACTATTATCCTCTTTCATAATTTATCATCCAATTTTTCCAAGGCAAATATTTCCTGTTTAACACATGCATAAACTAAGTCAATTCCTCATGCAATTACCTTCATCCATAGGAATATTTCATGGCTTTTGTTTATATGAAATTCATGACATCATCAACCTATCCTAAAAGACTAACTTTCCTCTGAAAACATCAATTAAAATGCCCTCCTTGTGTTCATAAATGGTCTTGCCTAAAATAAGAGGACAATTTTCCATCATAAACCAAAATCAAGTTAATGATAAAATCAGTTGGAAAATAAACTTGTCAACTTTAACAAGTACAATCCTCAATAATGCCATAGGGGTGCTTTTAATAAATTAGTTTAGCAAGTTGTAAAAGCATATTAGTTCGTTTAACTTCATCTTCTAACCCCAATTTCTTAAAGAGAGATTAATGGCATCAGTTATAACTTTGCTCCAAATCACAAAGACAATCTAGGGAAATCTACTTTAACCTAAATTTTCCATGGATATGTAAAGCTCCTGGAATCCTTGAAGTTTAGTAGGTAACTTACCTTTGAGATTATGGAAGCTACAATCCTCAAGTCAAGGTAACTGTTGACACATCTTCCCAACTACGTTTCCTTTTGAGATCAAATCTTTAAAGAGAAACTTACTGTAGTTTGGAATTGTGTAATAGCTTCCATGAGTGACATGTTAAAATATGCAAAATTTTCAATTTAATCAATAAAGTTTAAAGAACTGCTATTCTGTTCATTGCTTCTTTAGCCTTGTGGAAAAGGTGGCCTAGACCTGATTAAGCTTTAACATTATCCTTTTCCTTTGTCCTTTCGGCTTTTTCCTGTTCTTTTGATCCTGCAACATTTACTTCCAAATGCCGGGTTCACCAAACCGGCTCCACAGTTTCATTATTCAAATATTAGCATCCAATACCGAGAACCTATTTTATCTATTATTTTTTTCCACTGCGTAAAGCAATGGCAACTTACATTTTCCCAGGATTCTTTTCTGTATTACTAGGAAGATTTTCCCACTTCACAATGAGGAAATAAGCAATTGGCAAAGCCCTGCCCTACTTGTAACCTCCCAAGTTTATGTATGATGATGGAATGGTTTTTGAATATACTTGTCAAACTTTGATTCTAAACCCAATTTAAAACTAATTCATCTTGACATGTTATTTTCCCTAGTTAATTCCATCCAAGAATTTATTATCAATTTTACTAAGTCAATTGTCTTAGTCTATCTTGAGATTGACTAACTTGATTTCCCCTACCTTGATTAATCATGGTTTTCTCGCCAAAAAGAATTATTGGATAATTACAATTTTCACAGTATTATAAAGTATTCGAGTAATGGACCCGCCGCGAACTTGTCCTTTAACATAATCACTGTTGTTCCTCCATAACCGATGCTATAATTACAATTCAATTTCGACACAGGATGACATGCCCATTTTGGACCCACAATTGTTCAACAAATAAGAGAATTTTGAATTACATTACTCCACTAAGGTTATCAATTTATATGAGCAAAGCAGAAAAATCTGTGCTTGCATATAGTTAAGGATCCTAATTCATGAACTTTTCTTTATCGAATCTCTTTTGAAGAAGAAGTTAGAAGATGACTCATGATTAAATAGTTGTAATGACTTACCTAAGCCCTTTACGGTTGCAATGCTGTTATTGTTAGCCATTTCTTCTAGTGACTTAATTGCATCATAGTAGTCCTTCTTTCCCAATTAATGATCCTCTAGCCATAGCATCTATAGTTCCTCTTGTAGAAAGGAGCACCCCATTGTAGAAAGGTTTGATCAATATAATTTTGGGGAAGGCCATGGTGGTTGGGCAAACTCGTTGGAGTTCTTTATAGCGATCCATGCCTCATATAGGGATTCATTTTCATGTTGGGGTAAATGAGGTTATTTCTTTGATAAGCCTAGCGGTTTTTGCTAATGGGAAAGTATTTAGACAGGAATGCCCTTGGGCTAGGTGTTGCCCAAGTAATGATAGAAAATTTGGTGGCATGAAATTCAACCAAAGCTTTTGGCCTTATCTTTCAACATGAAAGGAAATAGACGTAGCTTAATAGCGTCTGCTGGTACTAATTTCATTTTAAATGTAATCAACATATCTCAAGAAAACTGGCTATGTGAGTAGTTCCGAAATCCTCATTCGGATCCGTAAAATTGAACAATGTTTTGGATCATTTGTAATAAAGCAGGTTTAATGCTCAAACTGGTTAGCAATTTACCGGTGAACATACTACTCGTTTCTGTGAACCATTTAAATTTGGAGTTACGTTAATCCATCAACCTTTGTGGTGGATTTCCTGCACCAATAACTCTTGAATTTTCTTCTCTTCTTTTTCTTCTTCTGTTGTTGAAAGGAAATGTTGCAAAATCTCAGGCCTGATAATCTTCTAATCATAACTGTTCGACGAGATCCTGGGTACTCGTGGCATATAAGGTATGTAAATTAATATGTGCTTCTGGCAAAAATTTTGAATGCAAAAAAGTAAGGTAGGGTATCTTAAATAAATAAGCTGTAAATCTAAACATATAAGAATATTTGCGGTTAAATGACAGAAACACGCGTTCCCCATACGGCGAAACCGGCGCCAAAAAACTTTGTTGCGTCTTCTTTGAGTTCCCGCAAGTATACCGGGATCCGCAACGTAGCTATATAAAAAGATCGATCCCCAACAGGGAATGTGTTAAGTGCCGACTTACGTACCTTATTTCTTAATTTACGTTTTGACAAGAAAATTAAAATGTGACATGAGTTTAACTATATTCTTGAGTTTATGCACAACCTAATTATTATTTAAATTCTATAGGATAAGCTGTATAGTGATGTACATTAGAGAAAATTGTATCAAAATACACCAGTAGATTTTCTGTCTTCTATAGTCCTCTATATAAGAGCGCATGTAAAACATACAATAATAATTCTTTAATTACAGTATGCGTAATCTCCGATGATATTCAACGCTCCGTGCGGCATAATGAGACATTATCTCTATCTATTATAATGTATTGTCTCTTATCTTATAAATGAGTAACAGCCTTGATGAGATGTAATAAGTATTAAGAAACTAGTAACGCTATTAACTAATGATTCTTTGATTATTTCAATAAGACGGATTTAAACTTTGAAAATAATGGTGAAGATTATGCATATGTAATTCAACTAGTGAACTAAATCTCTTTGATCTTTTAACTAAACTATTTCTTATCTGAGAAAATATAATTTAGTAAACCTTGATTACAAAGATCAAAAAAGAATAGGCTTAAGAACTTTTATTGAAAATGATACCAATTGAAAATTGTTGCTTTGTATAGAAAAGTTTATGAAGCGAACAAACATACAACAAGTCTATAAAAAAGACTACGTAGAGAGGGGAAGAGAAAGAAGTAAATAAACTGAAGCCTCGGAGGGCGTCACAGCGATGCACAGCAACTTTCCGAGGAACCTTCTTTGATGTTCTTTAGGCACAATGCAATAATAAGTACTCTCGTTAACTTACTTCTAAGTACTACTATCCACTTCTCTAATTTTTTAAATACTTAAGCTATATGAAATACAATCTACAGTCCTGAATAATTTATCTGAAATGCGGGAATCTGGATCTTTTCTTCCTTCACCTGGATATTGCTATTTTGTATAAGAAGAGGAGAAGAATGGTTGGTTATTGATGGTGATTGGTTGGCGCCAAGAAGGTGCTTCAGGTGACTTTCTCTTGGGAAAAGGAGTCCCGACCCATGCATGGGTAAGACATTTTTTTTTTTTCTGATAAAAGGACACAAATTACGTCTCCCTGGAAACGAACGACTCGCGCCCCGCGAGGTTTTAAGGTCGCGTGCTCTCCGACTTATGCTTTAAGAAAGTCCCTCTGCCTCTCAGGAAGTGCTTCTTCGTGCTCGCCGACTTTTGTTTTGTAAACTTTATCTGACGTTGCTGGAAGTTTGCTTCTTATCCGCTGCTCATGCGGGCAGATGAATGTCGCGCTCATGGTGGGACTTGAATTTTGGTGCCCTGCTGAGTCTTCTGTGTTGTAGTTTAGCGCATCGGACCTTCAGGTAGCGCTCGGCGACTGTAGCCTTTCATCTTTCCAACGGCGATTAGCATTCGCATTGCGAAGTATGTTAGGTGAATTCTCCAATGTTTAGTGCAAACTTTTTGGTCTCCTTTTTCTAATAAAAAGCAAGTCTTTTTTCATTCCTCATTTGCTCAATTACACATTCATTTCACAATTATTTTTAAAACAAAAACAACAAGAGCACATAACGTAAAAATGTATGAAAAAAACAACATGTATCATGCAAATTATATGAAGATAACCATACAAAATTTTTCCCACTTCCCCGCTTTGCGGAGCCTATCAAACTTTGGTAGAATCGAATCCATCCAATTTCTCGTTCTAATAGTTATTGCACCGATGGTAAAAGTGGAAGGAAGGAACTAATGGAAAAGAAAATCAGGCCAAAAGTAGGATAATAGAGTAGATCTCAGAAATTGGATCAAGAACTGATCCTTTTTTTTAATTATAATATCGTACATATAAAATGTGGTTTTGAATTTGTTTTTTTTTTTTTCAACAGACCGAATCCGCTATTATTTTATATTTTTGGTAATGTTGATTAGTACATACAGATAAGTGATGATATTGACTGAGCATTACTCTATTTAGATATTGGAGTAATGATGTCTGTCTACGAAAGATTCATTTAATTATGCATATAAATAATGTCC
>NW_023591524.1:514468-555544 GCF_014843425.1 Jatropha curcas | reverse complement strand
GTACTCGTTTTTTCCCTCTTTTTCAATATCGCTGTCGACTTCTCGTTTAAAGACTTCACTACAAATTCAGGCTTTATCATCACCATTCTAGAACTAGAGAGCTCGATAGTAAAGGTAAAGGAACAAGTATCTGCGATTAGAATCTAGTCGTTACATTGCTTGGTGCTTACAACGCGATCTTAACATAATTTTTACAGAGTACGATCACAGGCTGACCATTCAAGTTAGCGCAGGGGGACGTATGATATGAACATAGAGGACACATACAGAGGCTATTCTTGTTTGTTTATATAAAGCTAACGACCGGTTGAGGAAGAGGAGCACATCTATCATACTGCTTTAGGATGCTTGTCTTATGGAGCATGCGTTAGATATACATACAATTAGATATCCGCCAATGATTACAGAGATCCCTCTACCTTAATCGGCATTTCAAATTCGTTTACTGCTATATCTCGGAGACGCAGCGAAAAGATAGAGAAAGGTCCCAAATGATTTCACCTCATTTTTCACTAACTATTGGTTTTATCAGGTCATTGGTGCGATTTGACCTTCTGTTGTTAGAGATTGACAAGTATATGTTTCTTACACTATTACAAGTAATATGTTTCTGAAGTTTACCTTAGCTACCGCTCCAACACAAATCTCCTGGAGGCATGTCCATCTCCACAAGAGTATATGGATGAAGAGAGGGATAACTTGTAGAGCACTGTCGCTGTACCTTTAGTCCAGAAACATAGGTCGGCTCCCTGATCTGGAGAAGGCACCAGTCGTAATCGATGATCTTCACCACATTCCTAAGCCGAACACATGACTTTAGCAACCAATTAATACCAGATTACACCTCACATCAGTTTAGTATTATCCCAAGAGGCGATTATAAAGAGGCCTGGCCTATCTTGGGGCCCTGGCATACCTAATCAACCACGTACATAATTAACGTCTCTATCCCATTCATTCGTAATCCTTAGTCTCATCGGTTAGACTTTCAGTTGTTCATGATCCTTATAGATAGCATCGACACAGCTCTAGAGGACCTTATAGGCACACGCACGTCATGAGATATACGTATGAAACGCAGTTGAAATGGGTATGGCAGGCAGTTAAGGCCATGGTAGAGGCCATGTTGAGGGGTGCGAATATAGGGAGGCATTCAGGGACTGTTTGGGCCTGTTCAATAGAGTAGCGAAGAATATGCACACATAACTGGCACTCCTGCAGGTGACAAGCGCCACTACGCACAGATTGAAGTGCCAGGGAAAAAAATAACTTACTCATTGGTTCAAAGCATTTAGCCGATTAGAGTCAGATAGTTAAGCGCGTACCGTGGTAGTATGTCTCATATAGGAATGAGTCCCACTCATGACCTGTGCACCGCACAGAGGAGACTTCAGAAGTCTACACTTTGTAGCACATTCACGGCAGTAGAGCCATTAGAAAGACTACAAAAAGATAATGGAGTGATCTCTCTGTGTTCCTATAATCAAATTGTAACTATTTCTTATTATGTCGTGTATAATGATAATATGCCATAAATTGCACTCAGCCGCGTTACAACTATGCACGATATCATTTTACTGTACTATATTTAGTGCCATAGATTCACAATCAAGATTAGGCTGACGATACACACAGCCTGGGTATACAGAAACTCTCTAAACATACTTACGAGGCTATGACCCCTAGCAATCAGAATTTATTAGACGCATAGATAGATATGTAAAAGAGACAGCGTTCTGCGACGTGACACTTATAAGGCAATATTACACATACAACACTATCCTTTGACATCCACGAGTTTTTCCGCGGTTTATGGGTCTAATCAACGGATAAGGGAGTAAAATCTGATTTCAAGGGGAACCAACACCCACCAGGACTAGAATGGTTTGCGTACGGGAGCTTTGGGCTATCGTCGACATATCGAGACTGCGTTCGCGCTATACGCATCACTCACTGGATTCTGGCCAGATGTGTTGAGGACACTAAGACCGAGATTAGATATTGCATTCTCTTGCGATCAATTGCCGTTTTTTTATCGAAATGGAGGGCATACGGTAGATTCTAATCGTCAGTGGTGAATAACGAACATAAAATACCTTTTACCAGTTATGTTTTCATTAATTATTACATGTACCGAATATCTCACATATTCAGCTTAGCCTCTCACAGAAGTGATCAACATGCTCTGCAAGACCATTGATTGTGTTTTCGGAAATTGGAGTACTGGCCTCGCCAATCAACATCTCACTGAAAACCAAGAGAGCCACCCCCTCTGAATAGGCGGCTTAATCTTGAACAGCATCTGCACCTAGATTACCGTCTATCATACATCCATAATCACCACATAGCATCAATTACATAGTGTCACAAGCAGGGGTCGCAAATGTAACTAGTGAGACAGAACTATCCTCGCCGAGGAGGGCGGGCAATTATGCTAAGCGCAAGACTTAACCTTGCCAATCAATGCATATATGTTTTATGAGTGCGCACACTGGTCTGTTTTTCCTCGCCCCACTTGAAACTATTCAACTTTTCCTTAATATTATATAAGGACCACTAGGCTCTTGTCTTGCCTTATTCAGTGCTGCTCTAGGGTTCAATTATACGAGAAGAAGGTATAGAGAACCTTCGTAAACGGCAGGAAGAACTTCCTGATCTGAGTTCTATATGAACTTGAATGCTCACTACTAGTGTATCATGTTTGCCAGGTAATTGACGCAATGGGAGGGATCTGTGTGTCTTTTTACAGGTGATTCGACCTCGTAGACGCGGATCGCGGTTCGGGGCGCTTCGATACGCATCTCTTGAGAGTCGACTAAACTTCGTTTTTGACTAGTTGCAGAGTTCACAGCGGACGCTCATGTTATTACGACTACGTCGCTAGTTCAACAGGCATTTGAGGGTTCATGCCCACTCAATGCCAATGAGTGTAGTACACCAAGAAATACAGCCACTTTACCGTCGATAATTTCTAAAGCCAATATTATTGTTGTCATTTAGGCATTTTCCTTGATTGAGCTTTATGACTTTAAGTTGTATCTTATATTAGCAGGCCATCTCTGATAATTGCGTTTCCATACATGGTGTTATGCGCATTGACAGCCGATCTTCATAATTCGATTCCAGAACATTGAGATGTTGGCTAAGTCTTAATTCGGCCAAATGGTTTAGATATGGTATTTGTGGCAGAATTGTATTATAGTTGCGATCAAACATTTGATTGCACAAAACGATTGAGGTTAGACAATCCTTTAAGAACACTAAAACATGCCGCATTTGTCGCAACGCACTTATGGGCTTAATAATGATGAGATGCAGGTGATTGGTACATTGTATTGGCGATCTTGTGCCAAAAGCATAACTTAACACATGAATTCATAGGGACATCTAAATCCACACCTGTTCGGTGTATGGAAAGGCTATATGTGTAGTGTTTCCATTTTCCAGGAGTGATATTTGGCGATTTGCACCTGGGGCATTCGAATTTGAATGATAACACCATTAAATCGATTCTTCTTTGTAAAGTAAGTAAGAACACCGCATCGCGAGCAACCAATGGCTTAGACATAATGTTCATGATTAAAAGTTCACGTAAAGATGATAATTGAGCAGGGGTCTATACCGTATTGTTATATACAACGTTGTTATATGGCGCAGACCTTGTGTGCGGCCTGCATCAATACACATCGATTGATTGATCCTGTAGGCTTCTATATGATTTGTTAGCCACCATATCGGTGATTTATCGATAATATGATACGGCTTTAGCAATTATTGTTACTGGGATTGGAGAGCTGTCTTATCACTAGCAGAGATCATGCTATTTCGAACTATATACGGCCATTACAACGTACCGTTTTTCACATTAATACACCCCATGACTCATCTAGCATTAGTGCCTCTTCCGCGCGGCAACCCGATTTCAGCATACCGTTTGATTTGCTAGATTTATTGATAATTTTCCCAGGAGGGCGATGTTTTACGCCGTCAATTTACTTATTTGGTACTTGATTGGTGTAGTCCTATGCTAAAGCGAAATCAAATACGAATGGATTCGGTTATCGTTCTTACATTGCACAAGTTAGGGCGGTAAATCTTCTAATCTTATATGGTTATCTACCGCATTAGAGAGAAAGGACGATCAAAGTGACTGTGTTGATATTATGGCGCTCAGAGTTGAGTTAATACTACCAGAGAACTAGAGTATCTATACATGCGAGCGGGGCAAACCATTTTCAAGATTTACTGTTCAGCGTGTCTATGACGATCATATGATTCAGATTATAGTTCCTCCTTGTTGAATCCTGCGGGTGAAGAAAGCAAACACTGGATTTGACACATTTCACAAGCTCTAGTTAGCAGATGCGACTAACCGCTCCTACTCATTCCCAGCCAAAGAATATGGAGCTTACACTATGTCATCTGCACAGCAGTCAGTTAGAATGTGCGCGCAGGAGCTGTCAGCGTTGAGGAGGGCTAGATGAGCGATTATCCGTCAACTGTGGGGTTATTCTTTTGTGGCCTTCTTTCTTTTCAACTCTCACCAGACGATCTTTAGTATAGGCGGTTCACTGTCGATTTTTCTGGGGCTTTTAACACTTTAAGTGAGGGAACCAGGCCTCGGGAACGGTCGGGATGCCTGTTCCGCTCACCCCTCTACACCTTTCTCCTTCATAAGGGACCCGTGGCAAGTGTGGCTCGTCTTCTCTTCCCAAATATTTTCTTTCGGGATTCGGGTGTACACTTCTTAGGTGATAAGGGACAAGAAGTCACGCTTGCTGGATACGGGCCGCCAATCATTTAACCCTGACCACAGAGTACCGGGGTAAAAACCCACATCATGTCACCTGTCGCCTTTCGATTTGCATAGTACTATGGCCTCGTCCCAAACAATCAGAAGAGCCGCCTTTTTCTCCCTGCATCGTAGACGAACGATGACCATCACAAAAATTATCTCAGCGTGCCGTTAGCCGTTCACCATGGAGGAATATTGTCGGACGGCATCTATCGACACTAACCCTTGCGTGTCACCCTTCACCTCTCCACCAATCATTCAATCCATTGTTAATCTAATAAGGTTAGGATGTTTAAGACATGCCAAGATCCAGACTATGTCACCATACCAGCACTAGCAACAATTTAGTGCAACTACCTCCCATCAAAAAAGCAAGCACACTTTTCCATGTAAGAAGCAGTGGCGAATGTGAATATTCCTGAGTGAAGCTTTCGTCTGAAATGCGCCGTCTGTCTGGTTCCCGATTGAAGGACCTGGCTTCTCCTTCCTTGAAGCTACGCATACCTCGGAAGACAGCGTTGCGTCTAAACAGACCTCACAGTTGATAGATTTTTATCTCCACACATCTCAGTCAGCATAGTAGACCATAGCAGACGCATGTGTATCAGGCTCTCATAATCCTTTGTTCTGACCTTCTCTCTATTTGGTTTTTGTGTCTGGAAAGGAATCCAATGTTACAAGAACATTCATGTTTTGCACTATATATGGAGAGCATAAACTACCACATCTTAATCTTATACACTATTTTTCGACAGTCATTTGTGAACATTCTATAATTATCAGTATCATTTAATATGTTTATTAATACATTATCCTATTCTTGTGTCACACCTATTCTTAACAAGCATCAACATCCACAGCACAACGTACTTAGACGAATAGGGAGACCGCAAGTCAGTCCTTTCATACTCATGTAAATACTACTTAAAGATGGGCGTATTACCAATTTTTCTCTTTATCGTTGCAGGGGTATACTAAGGGAAGGTCGAACCGGTAAGTTATCTCATTTTGTTTAAGAGTTTGTTTCGAGCGATATTTCAATATATTTAATTATGTGACATACCTCAGTTATAACTCGATCAGGCACAGAAATCAGTCGATGATTACTTGATTTGGAGCAAACGTAGGAGAACCACGGTAATTTCTTTTCCTTTTTCTCTCTCTCTCGCATTTTTAGGGACCATGTGGTTCCAAAAGTAATGCGTTGGAAACGTTGGTTAGACTTTCCCTTTCACTTGATTATCGTGCCCTGTCGTAGGCTTCAAGTGAGCCCATGTATAGGTCTTCACTCTCATTCCATATTGGCTATAGTCAGATGACTGTATACATGTTTGTTCGGTAGGACTGCTTAATGTTTCTCCTAAGCCACTATGGACAGCGCTATAGCTTATATTCACAGCTGCTTAATCCACCCACTACGAACTGACATATCGTGGTTGACAAGTTAGGAATACTGGGAATTGTCCAAATTCTAGCGAGACTACTTTTGCCAATGGTGTCAAATTCTCCACTTCCTTTTATAGTGTACTCATTCCACTCCGCGCCTCTCTCACCTTTGCATAGACCTTATTTTTCTGTCTCTATAGTATGGTTGTCTGTTTCGCGTCGGTTTATATACGCTCTTCCTATAACCGTACTAATAGAACTAGACACACAACTATCGTTTTCCGTGTTGCATGTGATATGATACTTTCTTTTCATGGCCTTTTCCACGTACATCGACGTTTCTTCCCATTGGCTGTCGTCATCATTCCTCCTGCCCTATGGCAGATTCCCATCGAACACCTCGCCCTGGCCTGATATTCACGGGCTTCCATCCATACTCATTTTTTTTTAGTTATAGTATATCAATGTGTTCTTTGCGCCCCCATCCAACCACGAGTAAACCTTCTACATGACCAACCCCATAGTCTCTTGATACACCCGGCTGCACAACAGTTGTCCTGAAGTAGACCGACTAATGAGGATCGTTGCTGCGTGCACTTGCTACCGCGAATTAAATCATGCTCTAAAAGAATGTTCAACCTTCTGTCATCCATCGGTGACCTACTCCAAGCTTTGTGCACCTTCACAGGGCACTTAAGGTCGATGAGGTCTGCGCAATGAGGATTTTCGGGATTTTCCGCTCGTTCCTATCTTGATTGCTGTGCCTCAGTTTCAACCGTTCTTCGATTGGCCTACCCATCAATTGAGACTTTAGAGACCTTGAGTATACATCTATCGGAAGTTTCTCTTTCACGACCTTTTATCATGTTGAGTGAGGGTGGTTGATAGTCCCATTATAAATAACTTGGAATATGAGATCACTCTTGGTGTACTCGATAGCTTGTTTGTGCTCTAACTTTGAGATGCATCTGGGAAGCCTGCACACCCTTGGCATATGCTGAGCTTTCGCGACCATGGTTTCTGAAATGAACTGGTGATTGGAGGTTTTCGACTTTCCTGACATTCTGGGTATCGGGATTAGATTCCATGAACAACTTTTTAGTTTGAAGGGATTGCTTCGTTTATATGTTGTGCAGTTTCCATCGCACGCAGAGTTGTTTTACTCAGTCACCTGTTTCATTTACTGTCGTCTAAGATGGTGCGCATAGGACTCATGTTGGCGTTAGGGACAAGGATCAGAAGGAAATATATTCAACGCCGGAAAAAGGATGTGAGCTTTAAGTGCAGTTTTATAATGCACTGTTACTTTTGTTCACTCCTCCGACGTGTTTACACTTCCTGCTGAATACCCGTTCGAGCTTCCTTGGGTCCAAACGACTGTCTGTTCGCCCAATTAGGCGGTTTACTTCAGTAGATTGGTGGGTGAGGGCTCCTATATTACCGAACTCATAAACGTCTACATATCATTCCGCTTTGGTCTAGACGGAATCTACTGAATTGTAATAAACCTGGCCTACCTAAGAGAGAACATATTTTCGAGCGGTCATAGGTATTGCAGGAAACATAATACACATAACAAATTAGGGGGGATAACATTCGGATGTGATACAACAAGTACGGACTGGAAAATCTAGATCTTTGTACTTGGTGGACTGATCGTAGATACATGAGGTGCTATGGGACTGCTACAAGCAAATACAGGAACCCTAACAATTAAGCAATATAGACATAAATGCCATATACGCTGTAGACAGTCAGTCTCGCATTTGGCTTTCGCAGATTGCGTAGTACGGTATGGTGCAAATCTACAGAAAGCAGAAAGCTTAGGATATCAGAAAGGCTACACAACTTTTAGAGTAAGGGTCTCGGAATTGACGCGATGATCCTAGTGTGGTAACATGGGTTTGAGACCTGCCCCGAAGTCACTTACTAGGAAGGCAAACACCCAGAATTTATTGGGAGCGCGAGAGATACACCTTGGTTTCTAGGCGTCAGGAGTGAATGCACACAAGTCACCACTAGCAATGTCAAACAAAGGAAAAACCAAAAAATGTTTTTTTAAGGTACTGTAGCAAGGCTCTTGAGTTCTCGGTGAGCAGAGTACTTGTAGGCAGACGGCTGCTTTTTTTATTGTTCCTCGACTTTAACTCCACAGAAGTACCCAAATTAGGTACGGGTTAAGGCTCTTTAACAAAGGTGTTATAAGTGGGATGGTTGTGTCTTCCTGCAATTCAATTGTAGTAGGTAGACTATATTTATGGTTCCAACAATTGACTTTTTTTGTGTGTTCCTTCCCAATTTCACTTAAAGTTGTTAGGTAACCACAATGGAATTTGTTTGTCTTCCCAAATTTCAGATGTTAGGTTAGGTAATGACTTGTAATACAAGATTGAGCTTACCCTCTATTTTTTTTTGTTTTTTTTTTTTAATCAACCAAATTCAAGAGAAGACAGAAACAAATCTCTGATTTGGTATTTATATAACTATAAATCTTAATAACGTTAATCATATTGATGTTTGTTTTTTGTGTTTTTTGTTGTTTTTTTTAATAAAACAAACAAATCAACATAAAATCCCTAAAGAAAAAACTCAGACCAAAAACCATCTAAAAGATATAGATAGTAAGATCCAAGTAAGAATCGTAAAAGGAATCTCAGATCTAGAATGAAAAGCAAGGTATTAAGAAACATCAAAGGAAATCCAAGCTAGAATAAGAACTCAAATTCCTAACTAAGATAACAGAATTACCCCAAAACTTTGATTTGGCTCTGATACCAAAGTGATTAGCGGGAGACCGAGATCGAATGCAAGAGGAATGAGATGTGAAGTTCGCCTCTGATGCACCGCCCATCGTATAATGAAAACGGAATACACCAAGAATCGAGATGAAAACGCTCTATGGCACCCCACGTTTTATAAAAACGGAACACCAATAATCGAGGCAAAAAGACAAATAAACCCTAAAATGAATTTGATATAGTTAACTTAATTGTTGATGCAATTAGAGATAGCAAAAATTCCACAGTGCATCCTATAAGAAAGAACATGCATAGAGCATGGAAGATTCTGGCTTGTTGATTCAAATTATGCCAAAAACGTCCGTTTCATCAAGAGGCATGTTAAATGCCTCAACAACCCTAAATTTAAAGAAGAGTATTTAAGTCTAAGTGCTGCCGCTAATGACCAGAAACACATGGGTCTAACTATACACTCAAAAGAGAATTCAGTTTCCCAACACCAAAATAAGTACAACGTTAATATGGGCAGTATGCATGCAAATAATAATAGCCCAAAACTAACTTAAAACAAACACTATAAGCCCGAAATATTCCCTTGACATAGTAATTAGTACCAATAACAAGTCAACAAAGATAATAAGAACACGGTCCAGCGCGCACAGCCCTTGACATATTAGCATGGCTAGAGTGTGCTAACACGTCAATCAGTCACATGCTTCCAACATTTGTGAAGAAGCTTAGGTTGCCTTAAAGTTCCACATAACGACGTGTTAATGCCGACACAGGATAGCCTTTGTAATTGGGCTTGAACATAATATAGGATATGGCTGCCCCGATATCTCTTTGCTTGAACTCTTGTAATTGGCCCAGCTAGGAAGAACACAATGGGGCTTGTAATTGGCCCACTAGGAAACACTAATGGATCTCCTATGTTGTTCTCCTTGCTCCCTTGAGCTCCATGGTTGAGTGATGGTTGATCCATATCACCTGTGCTTGAAAACAATAACTATAGCAGTGCAGTTGTCTTTGCAGCGCCGCTCTATCACAGCCTCCCTTATAAGACGGCGGCTCACAGCTGTAGCAGTTAAGCCCTCCTGTCCAACATATGCAAGCTTTGTATTTAATCATTTAAGATCAACACTGCAACTAAATTATTACTAAAAGAATAAGCTTAATCTAGTTCCAGATTAAGCAAAGCATTGAGAAACATTTTCCATCTCCATTTTACAACTAACACCATGAGAAAAAGTAGACCAGAATTTCCTCAACTCAGGTGACAGTTGACAAACAAATTTTATGCTAATGGATGTTATGTTTGTCCTTTTTTCCCCGTAATTGGGGCTGTGAAGTTTGAATATTATGCAAGTCATTTGTAAATTGAAGAGAAAAACTGGCGTGATCTAGCAATTTCTGTATATCAAAACCCTTGCATGCCCTTAATAAGAGCAACTTAAAGGGGAAAATATTATTTGTGTAAATGAAAGCAATAGCTCGATTGGCTAGTGCAAGCTATATACAATCAAGTAGTGTTCTAAGTGAAATGTAATCTTACTTTCAATAGTCTCTGAACAAATTCAACAGCATCATTTGGCCCAAATACCTGAAATAATCTGAAAAGAATTATCATGTTTACAAAGAACACAAAGACTTGATATTACATGAGATACGTACCCCCCATAGACCATCGCAACCAAGAATGATGAAGTGTTCTCTGTCTGTCAGGTCAAAAGAATGAATATCTGGAGTGGCCACCACACCCACCTGAAACTCACATGCTCATTTAGATAGCAACACATTATTGACTACAGGTATACTTATGGGTTTCTCGCCTTATGATAAAACATGCAAAAATGGACCACAAAAATGTAACAAAGAGATGATAGATACTTGATCAAATTCACAGTGCGCTCTAATCTTTGAACCAAAAGAAAATTCATTTATTCTTATCTTGTTCATATCTTCCATTTGATTAAAAGCAACCATCTATGACCAGTCAACTCCTTAGTGCATCATCAAGTTGTAACAGAAGTTTATTACTCTATACCCCATTTATCCAAGTTTCAATATAGCAATATGCTATATTAATTATGAAGTACCATATAGTCAATATTCTAGGGTATTAACCACTAAAATGGTACTTTTTGGATGAAAAAACTCAATAGTTTAATGGAAATAAATCTTAGGGACTAATAAATATATTTACCAAATAAGAGGAATGAAATTATAATTAGGACCAAACATAAGGGATTAAATAGTTATTTAACTATTCACACCTTACCACCACAACCCCCCACCTCCCCTCCCTCTCTCTCTCTCCCTCCACACCCCTTTTGGAATGATAAAATATTTTTCTTCTATATAGTTTTTAATGTAGATATTTATTAATTCTTTTATGTGGTACTATATTAAATTTATTGATTTACTCAATTTATTTATATGTTATTAATGTAAATATTATTTTTAATTAGTGACTTCTTTATTTAATCATTAATTTGTGATTTTATTATATTATTTTTTTATTTATCTATTCTACATCCTACCTTTGTTTTATCTTTTAAAACAACCTCCCCACCCCCCTCCCTTCTCTCTCTCTCCCTCCACACCCCCAAACTCCCCCCCCCCCCCCAAAAAAGAAGAAAAAAACCCCCCCCCCCCAAAAAAAAAAAAAAAAGGCACGAGCAATAGAACTAGATTTCTCATTCATTTTCAGTTATTCATCTTCTAGACAGTTTCCTTCTTGTCTAACAATCCATGAACAAATGCAAATATCAGGCATGAAAAACAATAAATTTTTGGCACCCTCCTAGAAACCTCAATTATTCTGCCAATATGAAACTGCAGTGTCAATTATGCACAAAGAAAGCACTTTGAACCTTCTTGAACTGGCGATCCCCAAAAGCCCTTGAAACTTCAAGACGACCTTGTAATCGCCCATTTGAACTTACAATACCGCCAGCCTGGGAATAACAGAATGCTTGTTCGATAATCATCAGTTTGTATTACTCCAATGATACATGCAGATGAACATAGAATATAAGCACAATACAGGCATGAGAGATCATAATAATTTAAAGAGTAGGATAACAAAGTATAATGGCAATGGTAAAATAATACAAAAATTAATTCAATTAATCAAACAAAAATCAATCTATTTGTTGAAATCAAAACTGTTTCTTACTTCTTTTCCCACCTTTATTGTAGTTTTAATCAAACTTGATCTAAGGTGCTTATCTTAATGAGAAGAAAAATCAAAAAAGAAAATAAAGGTAGAGTAAATTATATAACATACTGTAAAGTATTACAAAAAATAGAACAAAACAAAGGAAAATTTGTTACTTTTTTTCTGTTTGTATATGGGTTTTTACATGAGACCTAAAAAATTGTATGATATGTATTTAAAAGATGTATGTTTTATTAGGCATACTTTGTGCCCACTGTGTATTGGATACATGTTGAACAAATCTTACATCCAATTCAGCATAACATCTCATAGGATCTTTGAAGGAAAGAACACTTCATTATTTGTAAACTCAGTTTCATCATCTAAAGATGATTAACCTTGACTC
This sequence comes from Jatropha curcas, assembly GCF_014843425.1. The sequence goes on along the minus strand of NW_023591524.1, from coordinate 543,059 downwards.
GAATATTTTACATTAGAATTGTAGAGCTTAAATGATTCGGTGATAATTAAAGTTGAAGAACTAAATTAGACATTTATTCAAAGTTCAAGAACTGACCAAATCACCATTTTTTTCCCTTTTCTTATAGTTCTTCCCACCAGCCAATACACTCTCCCTCCCCCACCACTGCTGCCAAACGCTTTATATTAGGCTGGTTGCTAATTCTGTCATTTGCGTTCATTATCCATCATGGATTACTCTTTCTTTTCTTCTTTTTCTTTCTTTTGTACATTGTTAAATCAGTTTGAATTAACATCTCTCTTCAAGCTCTATGCAAGATCTTTGTGATAATAAACTTTACAGTGATATTAAATGTCCAAAGCAATAAGTCATAATTTCAGACCACAAGAGAGAGATATAACAGTTAAAAACAGACAAACAAAATGGGTTGAAATATAAAAGATTCAGGATAGCATTCTTAGACTTGATGAAAAGATTTTCAAGCATATATGGACACAGGAAAAGTTAAACTAAATCAAAAGACAACAATATTTCAGTAGAATTTGTAGACTGAAACTGAAACCAACCAAGCTGACCCACACCCAATACTATTTAAATTTGGTCAAGCAAGCAGAAGGCATAACAAACTCAGTGGCAACCAGCATCCATTTGTCAAACTTTGACTATATTATATTTCAGTGTCATGACATGATTGCAACAAATTCAATGAATCGAATCAGTGCTCCAATCCTTGAACTTTTGCTATAGACTCAAACTCGAAATTTGTTGTTGCAAGTTGTAACTTAATGTCTTATACTGTTCCACCAGGCAATGCGTTTCTCTATTCATCTTTCAACTTTAATTCCCCTAACTTCACCTAATCATTATGATGCATTTCAAGAAGAGAGGGAGAACCATATGAAGTGGAAAATAATTTCAAATTGAACATTTGCAGTTTGTACCTTCTGTATTCGTGCACGTTCTTGTGGATATATGGCTTTATGTTCCCTTGTCAAAACAATGGCCTTTAGTGTACTTCTGCAATCTGGGTCATTTTGTGATCCACCAGCTTCAGATGATCTGGCTAAAACTGCTTTAGCATCCCCAATGTTGGCAATAAAAACCTATAACATGTTTGGCAAAATATCAAATATAATATAATCAATAATCCCTGAGGAAAATCTTTCAAAAAAAAATCCCTGAGGAAAATTATGAAAATTATGAGTTCAGCTATTGTATCGAGGTAGCAATACTACTTCACATTCAGTTTTGTTAGCTTAATTATAACATAACAATTATAATATGCATATGCTCATGTAAAAATGCATTTAACATATCAGGCCAATAATGCCATATTATCTTAAGGAGGAGGGAGAGAACAAAATGAAATGAAAGAAAAATGGGACCAGAAGCATAAATGAAAAAGTCTATCACCATGAAATTTGAGGTTCAGTAATAGTGAAACTAGAGTTAAACTAAAAGAGGAGAGAGGGAAATACAAAAAGTTAAGAATGAAACGTGACATGGTATATCAAAGGAAAGGGTAAAAATTAACCTTTTCTTTAGCTGCAGAAGCAGGTGTTAGCTGTGCGAAACGCGTATAAATATCTATAGATACAAAGCTGATTGCTAACTATCAGAAAGTTGGGGCCAAAGTACATAGTTCAGCCTTGGGCTCAGTGATTGTCCCTCCCAGCCCCACAAGCAACAAATTAAATGACATTAGAAACGTAGAAATTTGGAAAACTATGTGTTGCAATCTTTGTAATTAAAGTAAATATTATGTTCCTTAGTTTAGGTTTATTCCTAATTAGTATAAAGATTGTGTTTCCTAGTTTAGGTTTATTTCTCTTTAGATTACTTCCTATATTGGAACATTTTTTTGTATATATATAGTGGAGTAGAGGTTGAAAAATATAACACAATTGAAAGAAATAAAACATATTCTTTCCTTTAATTTCTATATGGTATCAGCCATTGCCGTGAATTTTTTGGCAACGGTTTCAGCTTGCAAAGTGGTCTGAGATACACACAACACCGCCGGAAGTGGGAGTTAGTCGTCACCGCCCATCTCAAAAGGAAGAACGACCACCGATCGGCACTCCGTCCAAACCGCGTCGCCGTCCAACCACACGCGTGTGCACACGCGCCTCTAGAAGATTCTAACTGTTCTTCACACGCCGGCGCATGCTGCTGTTTCTGACGAGCTCCATCCACGATTCTTGTTCCGGCGACCTCGACTTGGTGTGGCGACTCAAACCTACTGGTTCTTCAGAACCGGTTTTGCCTTTTTTGGAATTTTTCCCTTTTCCACCACTGCTGCTGCCTTTTTTACCACTGCTGCCGTTTAAATTTTTTTTTTTTTTTAAGATATGGTTGACGGAAAGAGAACCCCTCACTTCGGCTTAGCCCAGTGGAGTTAGATGGAACAAACTACCTGGCTCGGTCTCGGTCTTGTTTATTATTCATTGAAGCTAGAGGTTTGCAGGGATACCTTGATGGTGGAGCAACGAAACCAGTTTCAACAAATCTGGCCTTTAATAAGTGGAAATCCGAGAATTCTCTTATTATGTCTTAGTTAATAAATTCCATGCAGCCAACTATTTCCCAAGGATATTTGCTTCTTGATCCAGCTAAGAAGATATGGGTTGTTGCTTCACAGACGTATTCACAAACTGGAAACTATGCTCAGAGGTATGAATTGCAAACAGAAAGTTCATGAAACCGAGCAGGGAGATCTGACTATCGCTCAGTATTTTGCCGAACTTAGTGGGTTATGGCAGGAATTGGATTATTATCAAGACTTTCAAGTAAGATGTACTGATGATGCGACTCAAGTTCAGAAGTTAATTGAAGTAGAATCTGGCTGGCCCCTAAAATAACGATATGATCAGATTCGAGTCCAAAGTCTGACGAGATCCTTTTCCATCTACCGACCAAGCAACTCATCTGTACAGCAAGAAACTAGGAAGGAACATTAAGGGTTCACCCGATCTGACCAATTGACAAAGCAAGGTTGATTTGCTAATGCGCAAGAGAACATACCATGCTGCAAAAAGCAGTTCCAGATAAAATAAATTATTTTGGAGATTGGCGGTAAAAAACAGGCATACTAAGGAAGTTCGCGGAAATACATGACCCCACAACTAAGGCCGTGGAAGGAAAGCGGTCAGTTCTTCAGACCACAGCACAAACATATTGATAGAAGCCTTAAGCTAGGAACCACTATGCAGAAGCTTTCCAATAAGGAGAATCAATCCCAAACGATGTTTCACAGCTTGATCATCCTCAACTCAGATTGGCACCTCTAGAATTTTTAATAGGTAAATGCTTTCCTTACCTTTCTTGCAAAAAATGCAAAACCCTACAACAGGCTCTATAAAACATTTCCTCACGTATTCTAAGTATCAAGGCACAGATAAAATTCACATTGCAGATGGCTCCTTAGTACCAATTGCTAGCACAGGTTCTATTGATTGTACTTCCAATATTAAACTCTCCCTTGTTCTTCATGTTCCTAGATTTCCTATTAATCTGTTATCTGTTACCTTAATCACAAAAGCACTCAATTGCAAAGTAACTTTTCACCCTACTCATTGTATATTTCAGGAACTGAATACAGGGAGAACGATTGTCAGTGGTAGCTTGCGCGATGGATTGTATTTATTGGATGACATTTCTTGTTTTTCAAATTCGGGTACTAATCAAGCTTTGTTAGGAACTTTTAGAAATCCTTCCCATAAAGTTATTTAATGGCATAGGAGATTAGGAAATCCCTCTTTTTCTATTTTAGGACGTTTATTTCCCACTTTGTTTACTAAATGTGATTTTAATTCATTAGTATGTGATGCTTGTGAACTTGCCAAACACACCAGGCATTCTTATTCTCCAATTAATAATCACTATTCATTCAGAGTTGGGTCCCCACTAAAACGTCTCCTCGGTTATAGATGTTGTGACCTTTATTTGATTGTTGCACTAGATGACTTGAGTTAATTTGATGAAAAACAAAAAAATGGAAGCTTTTTTCCGTGTTCAGAAAACTTCCATAAAAATGATGTACTCAATTGAATGCGCATGTAAAATCCTAAGAACGAATAAGGTAAGAATACCATGAATGCAATTCATACCTATAGATCTAAGGGAATATACACATCAACTAGGTTGTGCAAACTAGTGCTCAAAAGGAGTAGCGAAAAGGAAAAGACATTTACTGAAAGTAGCTAGGTCCCTATGTTCACTAAAAGAATCCCAAAACCATATGGGGGAAGCATTGACGACTGCTACCTTATCAATCATTGCCTCTTCGACTTAGAATTAAAACCCATTGAAGGTCGTCAAGGAAAAAAACTCTATATATAACCCAAAGTCCTTTGGTTGTTTTGCTGTCATCCAAATGGTCTAAGCAAATTAGCATCCAGCCCTAAAGTGGGTGTTGTTGGTTACTCTACACTCAAGAAAGGAACGAGTGTTACAATCTCTTCTAGAAATACTTTGTGATATGGATGTTACCCTTTCGGAGTTCATCTTATTTCCGTTCCCAGTCACCTCTTCAAGGGAAAAATATCAGATGGAAGAGGATGGATACATTCCTTTCTAGGGGAAGCTGTAGCACATAGATAGAAAAGAGAAACAACCGACCCAAATCCTAGGAATTGGAATAGAGCCCCGATTGAAACCTACACACGGCGGAGCAATACAGAACAACAATGAGCAGAGACCCTGATCAACCGTACTCTTTCCAATTAGTCCCTAAAGATACAAAAACAAAACTGTGATCTTCCTTAATTCCTATTGATTCGATCTAATCTTAATCCCAGTCCTTCTGAACAATAACCGATATTCCTATTGCTCTTAGAAAAAGGAAGTTAGAAGCATGCAACAAACATCCCATCTCCCATTTTATAGAGCCTTTGTTTTGTCTGTTTCTTCTATTTCTATACCGCAGGATTGGCAAGAGGCATTACAGGACTCAAAATGGAAGGCTGCAATGGTTGAGAAGATCAGAGCGTTGGCAAAAAATGAGACATGGGATCTTGTAACTCCTCCACCAGGAAAGAAGCCAGTTGGATGTAAATGGGTGTTCACAGTTAAACATATCTTGTAACTCCTCCACCAGGAAAGAAGCCAGTTGGATGTAAATGGGTGTTCACAGTTAAACATAGGACAGATGGTTCAATTGAGAGGTACAAGGCTAGATTGGTAGCCAGAGGATTCAGTCAGACTTATGGAGTTGATTATCAGGAAACATTTGCCGCCAAGATAACACAATAAATTTGTTGCTGTGCATCAATCTTGTGACAGGAATACATCGAATTTGATAAAAATACTTTTTCTACATGTGATTTGAAAGAAGAGTGAAATATGACCTCTGGATTGAGTGACAAAACCAAGAGGAAAAGTTGCAAGCCTGAAGAAGTGCATAAAGGCTGAAACAATCACCAGACATGTTCGAAAAGTTAGTAAAGCGATGCTCTCTTTAGTATAGTATCAAGAGCGATACTGACAACTGTTCATAAACATCAGAGAAGTAAATATGAAGAAGAAATGACTCACTTGAGAAATTTGTTAGCTAGGGAGTTTGAGATTAAGGATTTGGGAAAGTTGAGATATTTCCTTGGGATAAAAGTTGCAAGGTTAGAAAAAGGGATTTTTATTTCTCAGAAAAAGTACATCCTTGATCTCCTTACAGAAATTGGTATGTTGGGATGCAAACCTGCAGAATCACCTATTGAAGCCAATCATAAGCTTCAAGCTAGAGTAGAAAGTTTAGTTGATGTTCGCAGGTATCAGAGATTGGTCGAGAGATTCATTGACCATGCCCATATTAGACCAGATATTGCTTATGCTGTAAGTTTAGTGAGTCAGTACATGCATGACCCTCGGGAGTCTCACTTAAAAGCAGTGCATCGGATTCTAAGATATTTAAAATAATCAGCTCCAGGTAGAGGAATTTTATTTTCTAAACATGGCCATTTAAAAATAACAGGCTATACAGATGCGGATTGGGCTGGTTTCCTTGATGACAGGAGATCAACCTCAGTTATTGTGTTTTTTGTTAGAGGAAACCTGATCACATAGAGAAGCAAGAAGCAGGCTGTCATTGCAAGGTCCAGTGTAGAAGTTGAATATAGAGCTATGGCACAGGGAATCTGTGAACTTCTATGGTTGCGCAGATTAATGGAAGAGTTAAAGTTGGTTGAAGCAACAAATATATCCTTATTTTGTGATAGTAAAGCAACCGTCATTATTATGAACAATCCAGTCCAGCATGATCGAACTAAGCACATAGAGATTGATCGTCACTTTATAAAAGAGAAGATAGTTGAAGGTTTTATAAGTGCCTCCTATATAGCTTCAAAAGAGCAACTAGCTGATTTTTTCACAAAGAGTTTGCACAGCAAGTTGGGCATGAGTAATATCTATGCACCAACTTGAGAGGGAGTGTTGAAATCTTTGTGATTAAAGTAAATATTGTGTTTCCTAGTTTAAGTTTATTCCGTGATTAAAGTAAGATTAAAGTAAATATTGTGTTTCCTAGTTTAGGTTTATTCCCAATTAGTGTAAAGACTGTGTTTCCTAGCTTAGGTTTATTCTTATTTAGATTACTTCCTATATTGGAACAATTTTTTGTATATATATAGTGGAGTAGAGGTTGAAAAATATAACACAATTGAAAGAAACATATTCTTTTCCTTTAATTTCTACACATGCAAGACTGAAGAAATCACTTCCTCACATAAAACAACATTTATCCAACAATTTTTTGTATATATATAGTGGAGTAGAGGTTGAAAAATATAACACAATTGAAAGAAATAAAACATATTCTTTCCTTTAATTTCTACACTATGCAAGACTGAAGAAATCACTTCCTCACATAAATAAAGCACATTTATTCCTGATAAAACAGAAAAAAGAACATTTCTTTCTAAAAGAAAGACTTAGTTTAATAGTTTCAAAGAGAGGAGAGATGGGAAGAAGAAAGAGACAAGGAAATAACAGCTAGGACGTTGTGATCTACTGTCTTAGCATGCACTTCAATGAGAGCATACTTCCATTGTCAAAACTGAACTCGTTCTCATAGATGCACAATGAGACAACTTGCAAAATAAAATAACAACAGCAACAACGGCAACAACTAAGCCTTAGTCCCAAACTAGTTGGGGTCGGCTATATAAATCTTTTGTTTCCAATATCCGCTCTCATCAAATTAATATCAACGCAAAGCAAAGTATAGGTCAAAAAATTTCAAAATACTTCTTGTACAAAAAATATTGAAAGGAAATTTAAAATCATTTGATATATTAGTAAATAAAACCAAGCATAAAATAGGCAACAACAATTAACTAGAGTTCGCTACATTAATCTTTTGCCTCCATTCTGTTTTGCCCATAGCTATATCTTCACTAATATCCAAAGACCATAGATCCTTCATGACAACTTCTCTAGAAATAGTTCTAGGTTGACCTCTTCCCTTTTTAGCACCCTTCACCACCAAAGTATCACATTTACGAACCAGAGCATGTGGTGGTCTACATAATACATCACCGTACCATCTCCAGCGCCTTTCTCTCATTTTATCTCCAACTTCTGCTGCTTGCACCTTTTATCTAATGTAATCATTCCTAATCTTGTCCAACTAGTGTGACCAAACATCCATCTCAGCATATGCATCTCTGCAACATTCATCTTGTGAAATGTTGCACAGTCGATGCCAAACATTCACTCCCAAATAGCATTGCCGGTCTCACCATCGTTCTATAAAACTTACCTTTTACTTGATATTTTCCTATCACATAGTACACTAGTTGGTTGCAGCACTCCTCCATTTCATCCATCTTACTTGAATTCTATGAGAAACGTCTTCATCTATCAGATCCCCCTTCTTAGCCTGATATCTAATTGATTGCTCTTGGGCACAACTAGTTCTCCCCAACTGGTGTTTGGGAAAGAGTATGACATCTTCTTTCAAGTGGGAAGAGTGATAAACATACCATCTAATCTAACCTTACTTTCCTGATTTTTCCTTAAATCAAACTCACAGTGCATGTATTTCGTCTTACTTCTGCTTAGCCTGAAACCCTTATCCTTAAGAGTTCTAGCTTTTGGTTTAATCTGCCACTAGTTTTATTGATTAGGACAATATCATCTGGGAATAACATCACCAAGGAACATCCTCTTGTATTTTGCTAGTAAGCTCATCCATTATTGGGGTAAATAAGTATGGATTCAAAATAGATCCTTAATATAGCCCAACTGTCATGGGGAACTCTTCTATATCCCCTTTAGTTTTTCTCACACTAGTTATTGCATTTTCATACATATCTTTAATGGTCTTTATGTACTTGATATGAACTCCTTTCTTCTCTAATATCCACCAAAGTACTTCCCTCAACACTCCACCATAAGCTTTCTCTATGTCAATGAACAATCATGTATAGGTCGTTCTTCTTTTCTTGATAAATTTTCATCAATCTTCTTAGAAGGAAATATACTTTGTTGTAGATCTATCAGGCATAGGTCCAAATTGGTTCTCTGACACCTTTGAAATGTCCCCGAGTTTATTTTCTATTACTCTTTCCCAAAGCTTCATTATGCGACTCAAAATATCACAATAGGTTGTACAGCTTTGAATGTCTTCTTTCTTTATATATCAGTATCAAAGTGCTCTTTCTTCACTCATTAGGCATCTTTCTACCTCTAGGATAGCATTGAATAACTTGGTTAACTAAGAAACTCCTAGTTCCCCAAGACTCTTCCAGGCCTCTATAGAGATACCATTTGGACCACATGCTTTTCTAACCATCATATGCTTCAAAGCCACCTTGATCTTATTATGCTTAATTCCACAAGTATAGCTAAGGTTTCTATCCATCACTAAGGCATGAAGGTCCGTCAAGTCCTTGTTGCTTTTGTTGAATAACTAATCGAAATAGCACATATATCTCTCCTTAATCTCTTTATCTCCTGTTGACACCAAATGGGAATTATCTTTAGCTCACTTAATTTGGCTCAAGCCCTTATCCTTATTATCTTTGGGCCTTGCGAGCTTGTACATATCCTTCTCCCCCTCTTTTGTTCCCAACTTTTGGTACAAACCTACAGATACTTTACCTCTAACTTTGTTAACCGTTTGTTTTAACTTTTTTTCTTTGCTCTCTTATATTCTTCAAAAACCTTCTCACTAGATGCTTTTGATAACCTTTTTATACCACTCACATTTTGCTTTGATGACTTTTGTACCTCCTCATTCCACCATCTGGAACAGCTTGCCTCCTCAACAAAATCCAAACAAGATTATAATCTTCTCAAATAGAGATTATTCACCAACCAAAAATCAATAAATCCAACGACATTCTTCCTTTCTCAAAATTCCAATACTTCTTTTTCATGACAAAACCACATGTCCTAGCCAAACATATATATAGCATAATGCTGCCAATTCTACAAAGCAAACAACTCCTATTATCAAGAAAACAAAGGGTTCTTATACTAGTGGTATGTAGGACATTATGGGCTAGGCTAGACTCACAACAACTCTCCATCTCCATCACAGAAAATAGTCCATTGTTTGCAAATCTACCTTTTTCATTTGAAGACTAGTTTCAAACAGCATCTTTAGTCTCAGTTTACACAAATTTCCAAACTTTGTTTCCTTTCATTGTCAACAAAACTCTTCTCATTAATCCATCATTTCCATAGTCCTCATAACTTAACTAATCCAAATGCCTAAATCATAAGTTCCTTTGAAGTTTCAGTAAGCACTTTGTACTATTAGGAGTCTTCATGCTACTGTAAAACATATCCAATGTTACCATTTCCTTCAACTTTCAATTAGTATTTTTTACTGATATATTTATTTTTTCGTTACAAGTATCAAACCATCTTTGTTATTATTCGATGAATCCTTATTTTCATATGCCATGAGACATCACCAGTTTCATATTCTTTATCTTGGACAAATGTGGCAACAGTCTTAATCTTATAATGACTTCTTTAAAGTCTAGTAGATCTTTTTTCATCTTCCTAACAGAAATCAAATATGGCCCTTCTCACAACATTAGTAGCACTTCCTATCTCTGAATTTGGTATAATCCTTCCTAAAGTAGAATTAGTTCCATATGATGTAATTCAATCAAGAAAAAGAAATTGCAACACAAGCTCCAAGGTCATAGTTGCTACTCAACCTTTTGTACTTCTTATTCTCTAAAATAATTACTATTACTTCATCCATCTTAAGAATCATTTTCTAGGGCACCTAATGCATAAATTTGGCATTGTACTCTCTGCGATTATCCTTGTAGCTCCCTGAACTTTGCCGGGAATACATCACGACCTTATACTTTCACATTTCAATAATGACTATGCCCCTCACAAAAACGAAATGTGAATGTGTAGGGTCATGATTGAACTCTTGCAAAGATATTTTATTTTGGCAATGAGCATAATTATTATTGAAATGTGAAAGTGCGGGACCATAATTGAACCTCCATAAAGTTTAGGAAACCACAAGGATAATCGGTGAAGGTTTGGAGTCAAATTTATGCATTGGGCCTTTTCCAGGGCAAACCAACAATCTTTTACTAACCTAAAAAAAGAACTACAGTAAAAAGGTTAGCAATTAGTTGTTATTTTTCTTTTTAAATTCTAACATATTTGCTTGTTTGATCAAGTACTCACCAGTTTTAGTCATACTTTATTATATCTACAACCTGCCAAAACTCGAGAAAGAATTTTCTACACAAGAACACAATAAAGCAAGTGAAAGATGGGACATACGATAATATCTCTGATTTAAGAACCATTCCACTTATGCTCATACTCTATTAATACAATATACCTATTTTCATAATTTTTAGTAGCCCTCAGAGTACTTTAAACATAGGAGAAAGTACAAAAAAGTGAGATACGATTTAGCATTGTAACACTTAAAGGTTTGTGATACTGCAGTACCCTGTGTGTCTTTTGCTGTTAGCAATTTCAGTCCAGAACCCTTAACAATGTCATCAACGCGTATGTGGCACTTATGTATAGAACTGTAATTAATTAAAAGTTACCATGTCATAACATCCGACTCATCATTATAGGACATTTTAAATTAAAAAACAAAAAAAAATAAACCCTGAAAGTAGTCTACTAATTAGTAGTCAAAAACAAATTGAATTTTTTATAAAAATATTAAAATGATTATTGTATTCTCCTTGATGCACAATCAACAGTCAAGAATTTCAGAATTTTCTCAAACTACTGTTCATATTACTGTAGCGAGTTATCATTCGCAATAATGTAGCAATTTCCTAATTAGGTTTATTTTATGTTTTAGTTAAGTCGGGCTTTATTTAGAATAGTCAACATCTACTTCTATTAGGATTTACTATTAGGACTATTCTAGTAGGATTTTATCTTGTAGTCCTTATTCTATCAGTATTTATGTTTAAAACCTTTTTCTAGTTGAACTAGATGCTAACAAATAGGACTTTAATGTTCTCCTCAGAGGCAAATTTCAGATTTCATATTTTTGAGTAATAATAAAAACTAATTCTGGTTACTTTTTCTATTTGTGTAACCATAAGTTCCAGCCTATTTAGGTTGACAATTTGGTCTCTTTGTACTCACTTTTTAATATTCTCTTGTCCAATCTAACTTAATTTAGGATTAGGGTCATTTTGCAATATGAATTCTAACCCCAGAAAGTATGCTCCTTTCTTGATAGGAGCGACTCCTACATGCTATTAGTGTGATGCCAGTAGTTCATTTTTGCTTGCTTAATTTTTCCTTCATTTTCTAAATAAATTCAGATCTGCCACATTGATTTCAAGCTTGAATTTTTTGTTTCTCTAAACCTAGCCCCAATCTCCTAAAAGTTCAAGTTTTCCCAAGTTATCCTACATCAGTTTGAAGCTACAAGAGAGGAAGATTGATTTGACTTTGATATTGGAAAAACCTTCGAATGATGATAGTTGATAAAATTAAGAGTAACAACTTGCTAAGTTATTTTTCTATTATGCAAACAAATTGTGTCATCATCTATATTAGTCCCGCTCACAATCATTACCCATAAGGACTTGAATGCAATCCAGCCCAACCCCTAAAATATAAAAGCTTCTGGTGAGAATTTTACAACAGTTGTAATGGATGGAATCGCAAAACCAATGATTAAACATCTCTCCATCAAATAAACACTATTGCTTACATTCATTCTCTATTGTAATTTAATAAGAAAATAATAATTACTTTCTCCAGGCTCCTTTAACTAGAGGTATGGCTTCAGATAGAAGAAATATATTTAAATCCAGCCCAACCCCTAAAATATAAAAGCTTCTGGTGAGAATTTTACAACGGTTGTAATGGATGGAATCGCAAAACCAATGATTAAACATCTCTCCATCAAATAAACACTATTGCTTACATTCATTCTCTATTGTAATTTAATAAGAAAATAATAATTACTTTCTCCAGGCTCCTTTAACTAGAGGTATGGCTTCAGATAAAAGAAATATATTTAAATCTTAGAAGAGTACTAAACTTACTGTTTGTCCCAATACCCAGACACATACAGCTGTAGCACCATCCTGCCATCCCCCTAATAAGAATGCACAAAACCAAATGACATGAGTCCTCAGTTGACACTTGAAATTCTTTTCAGTATTTTTGTGACTCTCCAAAATTTATAATTGACACAAAAGGGAAACGTAAAGGAGGAGAACCTAGAAACAAGAATTGTCAATCAAGCTTACTAGAGACCAGAATCCCACTCCCAAAAACCAAGAGAGAGAGAGAGAGAGAGAGATTAAAAAATAGAATACTAAAGTCAAAAACTTTTGAGATATGCCAAACTTCATGAATTCAGGATATAGCAACACCACTCAAGACTAAAAACCTATAGCAATTTATAAATATAATTCCCAAGACAACCTTTAATTATTCCAATTGCAATTGAATACCCTTATGTATAATTAAGAATATGATGCATTGAAGCTTTGAACACATTGCATTCATACTCAATGCTAGTTTTAAAGTTCCCAAAATAACTGTGGAAAGCAGATTATACAAAAGAGTACAGAAAAAGAACATTCCATATATTGGATATTTTATTCTACCATTTACCTGCAGCACTTTTATTGAGTAGGGATTCATCAGTTCTTCGAAAGCCTAAAATACAAAAAGTTATATATATACTTTAGAACTTACAACAATGAATAAAAGAACAAACAAGAAACATATAAGATGATATTGTACCATCAAGTATGGCTTTTTTGGCAGCTTTCACATCCTTCTGCAACACAGCAAATTATGAGTAATTGCCTTAGATGCTAAAGAACAAGAGTAAATCAACAAGAAATACAAACATGTTTTGTCATAAAAAAAACAAGCCAAGATTCCACATGGGACTAAATTACCAAGAGAAATAATTCAACATCTAGTGCTTGTTAAGCAATCAATCTGAAGGGAAAATTATAACAAAAGTAGATATACCAGTAAAAACGATTTAAAAAGCTGAAAAAACTATAATAGATCAAACACACTAACTGAGAAGACAATTAGAAATTTATAGGTGACAGAATAATCTTTCTACAGTAATCAGGCTTGCATATGAAGTTAATAAGGTAGAAAATGTTAATAAACTAGTGCATCTTTATGCCGCACAACCTCTTAAATAAGGATCAAAATCATAAGGAATAAACAGCAAGATCAGGAGCACATAAAATCCCTAAAAATCCACTGGTGGGGTAAAAAAAACTCCACAAAAGAGAATTTATACATAATATGCCAACAGATGCAAGCACAAAAATATTAGAATTTCCAACCAGAAATTTCAATATTGTGAAAACTTCCATACAGGATGAGTTTGATGCTAAGAGATTAGTAGCAAATTTGTAAATTAAATGAGAAACTCCAGCATATCAGAAGGGTGGGAAAGCATTCCAAGTACACTTCAGAAGGCTATTAGCCAAAAAAAAAAAAAAGAAAAAAAGAAAAAGAAAAGAAAGCTTCAGGAGCAAGGAAACATCACACATGTTTTTAAATATGGTCATAATATACATAATGGTTGCCAAACTGCCAATTGGTGTCGTAATCTACATATTATACTTTATGGGTGTTTTAGAGAATTATCATATATTTATTTGAATGCTAGATTCATTACAAAAATAATATTTATGGAATTCAATTGGATTCCAATTATAAATTTATCATAAAAAAATAGGGAAATTCATTTATAAATAAATTCTACACTTTAGATTCATTTATACAAGCAAGGCCCATAAGTATGAATAGTAAACATTCATAAGAACATAGACAAGAAGAAGAGAACAGCTGCATTCCCTCTGAGTGACTGTGTTAGATTTCCATGCAATGTGCCAAATGGAAATTGCATCAAGTGATCAATGAATTGCACATCAATGCAAGATAAACATGATCAACACGAACCAAATAAAGATAAGAGAAGGCATGAAACAACGAGAAAAGGTAATAATTAGTTTGAGGTTGGAATGAAACAATCAAAGAAGAAAACATTAGATGAGCTGAACCAATTTCTGCCAACACATTTCAAGCCATAAGATACTTTTTTTTTTTTTTTTGGTCCTCCCGTTCATGGATGGCCAGGTGGTAAAGATAGGAATACTTCTTCATCTAAGCAACAAGTTATGAAGGCATTTTCCAGATTGAATTGATGGAGAACTGTCTGACAAAACAAATACAGTCTCCACATCAATAGCTAATGAGTTTTCCAAGTGCATACGCCTTTGCAATGGCAAATAAGCATACCTTGTACCACTAAATACAATAATCAGAATAGGAGTTAATTTAAAAACCAGTGTGAAGATTATGGCCAGATTGACACAAATATGTTTCTTACTATGTAGGGCTGTCTACACATATTTCTTGCAAAGCATGTATCATATGTATCTGCAACATAATTATAAATTAAATGGCTATTCGGAGAAACATGAGTTACTGTATGTCATAGATTAATCAAGTTCCTATGTAACAGAAGAAGCCTAAAAAAAAAAAGAAACCAACATACAATTTTCATATTGAGTAAAAGTGGAAAGCAGGAGATCAATGAGATTAGAAGAGGAATGAAACAACTGCAGACATAATAAGTGATCATAATCATGGTATCAACTGTCCTGAACTAGATTGACATTACCAATAAGAGTCCATACCAAAAAAACGTGCCTCCAAAGTTAGTAGAACTGCAGAGAGCAAGAATTGAGAATGATAAAAATTATTTAGAATATGTTGGCGGATATAGAATCTCAGTTATTCCCTAAAGTATTGCCTAAGAAACCAACTTAAAGTGCCAACACAAGAGATATGCTCAACACTTCATCCATAAATACTTTATGTATCAGAAACTAAGACAAGCATCACATACACTCAAGTTTTTTAGAAGGGACAAAACATTACAAGACAAATAGAAAACAGGCACAATAAAATCAAAATAGGAACACAAGAAAAAAATAATTTATAAAAGCTTCTTCTACGCAAACAGAATATGCAATTTGCCTGGACTTCTGCATTGTATTTTAGTCTTTAGGGTATGAAAACTACAGTACTTTTTGCCTTTCCTAAAAGAAAATGCTCACTGGACAGCAATTACCATGTGACATACTAATCTAATCATTATTTTCGTTTGGCTCCTCTAAAATGAGTCAATGTATAAGCTATGAGAATCCAATACCAATTCCACAAGAACTTGCACCAGTGAACACAATACTTAGTCCAACACATGTCCAGAAAAAATCACATATGAAATTAGACCAAGCAAACACACCAACTCACGTGGTAAGCCAGCTGAAAGAACATTTGTGTGTAAATGCTTCTGAGCATACTCAGCAGCTAACCTCCCTCCATGTCCATCATAAATTGCGAAATGAGCACATCTGTCTCATAAACAGCAAAACAACAACGACATTAGGTTTTTGGTTTCCTTTGTTAATTGGAAAAAAAAATCTTAATAAATAAACAAATTAGAACCTCAATGTGCCTGGAGAGTCCAAGCTTGCGTCCGGGAGCACAACCCAAGCATCCTCCATAGTGTGCCTGGAACCTTTATCTTCCGCCGCGTCTGCATCGATCTTGAACTCCTTCGTCTCCAACATATTCTGCTTACCTTCTTCTAGACAACCATTTAGCTTGCTTTCTTCTTCACTCACTTTGCACAAATCTGAATCTCTCCTTACCATCTTATCCACTGTATTGTCTGTTGTAGAAGACGATTTTAATGTTGTTTCTGCTCTCTGCTTCTTCGCTACCCCCGAATTGTGTTCCTGGAAATCGCCATCGCGCTTGTGGTTGTCGTTTGAGCTCTCAGTTTCAGTGATTGGATAAGTGATTTCCGTCGTTCTTTCCATTGATTATTTGACTCTCTAATTCCGATACTTTTAATGGTTCTTATTTTTGGTGTTTTTTGAGAGAACAGATGACTCCGTTTCCCTCCTAACCCTGACAAAAAAGGAAAAAAAATACAAAAGGAGAGAGAGAAAATTACTTTTAAGCCCTAAGATTGATAAAATTAATTAATTTGTCCTAACTGTTTGATAAAATTATTTTAACATCCTAACATACTAGGGGTGACCATATTACGGTTCCGAAAATCGGAACCGTCGGTTCGAACTGGTCCAGAACTGTAATCGGAACCGGTGAGAACCGGAACTGGGCCAAACCGGAACCGGAACTAGAGATTTTCGGTTCGGTTCCGGTTCCAAATTTTCTGGAACCGGAACCGGCGGTTCCAGAGAATCGATCGGAACCGGACTGGAACCGCCGGTTCCCCGGCCAGTTAGAACTGCCGGTTCGAACCGGCGGTTCACCGGAACTGGGGCCAAACCGGAACCGGAACTAGAGATTTTCGGTTCGGTTCCGGTTTCCAATTTTTCTGAACCGGAACCGGCGGTTTCCATGAGAATCGGATCGGAACCGGACTGGAACGCCGGTTCCCGGCCAGTTAGAACTTGCCGGTTCGAACCGGCGGTTTCTAGCGTTATAAATTTGTCAGACCAAGTTTTTTTGTTTTTTTTAATTTTTGTTCAAACTTTTTTAAACAAAAAATAAATTCAGTTGAAAAATTTTTAAAAAAAAAAATAAATTATTGTTTCAAGTCTTTAAAAAAATTAAATTTTAATTGAGTATTTTTTAATTTTTTTAGGTGTTATTTTTTTTAATTTTTTATGTTTCAAATAATTTTTATTTTTTTAAAACCGGTCTTCAAAAATTTAAAATTTAAAATTATGCGATTCGCCGGAAAATCGATCGGAACCGTAGGTTTGTCACCGGAACCGGACCTTTTCGGTTCGATTCCGGTCCAGTTTTTCTGGAACCGGAACCGCCGGTTCCGGTAATTTGTCACCGGAACCGGACCTTTTCGGTTCGATTCCGGTTCCAGTTTTTCTGGAACCGGAACCGCCGGTTCCGGAACCGTGGCCACCCTTAAAACATACACCTCCATCTAACTGTTTAGTCCTTCAGTAAAATAAGTACTATTTTTCCGTTAAATTTCCTTAAATACTCTTTAGTCCTTGCTAATTGAAAAGTTTAATTCTCCATGTGTGTGCCCTACATTTCCTTACTAAGTAAATACAACTCTATTGGCTCGTTCGGAATAATTAAAAAAATAGTTATAGAATTCATTTGTAAATAAATTCTAAATCTATTTGCAAATGAATTTATCATTTTTAGTATAGTATAATTTAAAATAAGTAATTCAATTCAATTTCAAAAATTATATTTGGAATAATTCTTAAATAGAAATTCATTTGTCTTTATTTTCTAAAATACCCTTGACATAATAATTTAACAAAAACACTAATATAAATAACAAAAATTATATATGGAATGATTCATTCCAATACACGATAATAAATTATGGTGTAAAAAGAAGAAAGTAGGCCAATGTACTTACAACGGTAGAATAATACAGTTATTGCAAGTTGGAGACATATTTATTGTAAAGAAGGGTGAAAGAGTAAAATCAGTTATTTACTAAATAGAAAAAACGACATTGCTCTGGTGCCCTACATCTTAATCTGAAAAAGGAAGGCAATCGAATTGATAAGGAAGGCAATCGAATTGGCATAGTCTAATCAAAGACAGGCAAAGAGGAGCAAGGAAAATCGTAGATAATTGTTAATGAAAGTGTTGGGAGGGCACATAATGAAGCCATAGTCGAGAACGAAGTCGTTAAGCAAGCAATGGTCGATAGAAGCAACAATGTTAATTGGACAAATCGAGTTAATCAAGTAAGTGCACCATTACACAATTGTAAGCATGCATCTTCATTTTATCTAGATGTTAATGGATAAAAGTCACTAACCATCCATTACCGTATGATGTTGATTGCAATAGAGATTATTATAAGTACCTGAAAATTGAAAACCTTATTGAGACTAGAGATATATTTGATTTAAGAAATAGGTATGAGATAGTTGATTGAATGTGTGAGAATGAATTGAAACAAAAATCCAATTAATGTATGCATTGAATGGGGCAGTAATCGTAGACCCAATATGTTGGATGTTAAACTTATTAGCATGTTTTGTAGAATATGAAAATACAATTGAGAGAAAATAAATTGCATTGCTTGACAAATATAAATGCATAAATATCAAAGACATGAACTGCATAATATAGTTTTGGAAGCGTGTAAAATTGAATGAGATAATGATGCACAATAATTGAGGAAGAAGAAATTATTTTTGTTTGCAAATTGAGGTTCTTTAAATCACAAAACATTAAAGAGAGGAAGATCCTTTAATTATTATTTTTTTTTTGGAATCCTGTGAAACTGAATCCTTCTCTTTAGTAAAGTAATATGCATTGTTAAATATTATTATTCAAACCAATACACTACAACTGGTATGAATGATTGAATGATGTTTGATTAGTTCTATGATAAAGCGAGCAACTGTGGAAAAGAAACAATTGATGTTAGGCGTATTTGTTATTATGTGATGTAGGGAGGAGGTTAATAACGAAGATGGCAATACAAATGAATCTATAGGTGATTTGATTAAAAATGCTACAGGATTTAGTAAAGGCTGCGATGCACACATTACAAAAAAGTGTGAAATCGATCAGAGCAATTGCAATATGATGCTTTTATATGCTTTTTAGATATGTTATGGTATGATTAAGTAGGCTTATTTATATCATGTAGAGCCCTAATGTATAATGTAGGCCTTTGGCGCTTAAATTACTGGTTATAAATTTGACGGATGTACAAAAGCAGTGGGTGATGGAGTTAGGTCTTAAAGAGTTACTAAAATTGCCAGAAATGACTATAAACAGGAAGTTATGTTATTAGTTGTGTGAAAAATTGAACACAGAATCTGTGCCTGGAGTTGCGTAGCGGGGTATCTATACGAATTTTGTCGAATCATCTTGGGTGAATTTTAGGAATCTAACTGGAGGAAGTGCTCATGCAAGGGGCCAGAAGAGGAAGGGTCGAGAGGGACTAGTTAAGCGTATCACTACCGAGTACGAAGGATGTAAAGCAATTGTGGAGGCTAAGGTGATGAAGAGAAGAAGGAAAAGCAGAGGGAAGCATCAATTCTAGCAAAACTTTTTGTTCTATACTGTCACGACCCAAAATCGTGGGCCGGACCAACACTAAGGCCTAGGTAAGTTTAAGGCCACCAAGACCCGTGGTAAGCCTGAAACAAACTTATATTATTTAAATCTATTGTGAACATTTATCTAGCATGCCTATAATTAATTAAACATCTTTTCAAGGCCCAACTCAAATATATATATATGTTCGTCATTCACCAATTTCCTTATTTTCACGGGCCTGTTTCTTATGCATTCAAACCACATCTATAAGTACATTCATTAGCCCTATTAGTCAAATATCCAACACATGCTGACATTCACAGGTTCAAATTCACCAAACTAAGATTAACACATGTTAGGAATTAGATATAAGTAACATTCCTAATATAATTGTGGATACCTACTAGTATTATAATAATAAATGAACTCAACTATATAAGAATTGACATTCAAACTTTAATTATTACTTTAACCAACTCTATGGAGGAAAAAGAACAAAGCTTCAGCCAACTAAAGAGGTTGAAGATCCAGATTCCTCAACAAATTTAGATGAAACAGGGTAAGTGTTTCGGGTAAATAAATAATGCATAGCCAAACAGTCACACATATGACACAACAACAGCACCCACAAACAATAACACCTTCACATAATCAAACAATGATAATTGGTCAGTGGCATCATCGAAACCCCCCGACAAGCCGTCCTCACACATGGCCCATCCTCTCAAGACGTGTGCACTAGGGAGCCGATTCCCCATACGTGGCTGATCGGTCTAATCCTCACTTGACTGTCCCTCTTATTATTTTCCCATTGTTTCTTTTCTTTTATAGTACCAATAGGAGGCCATCCTATGGTTTTTTCATATCATTCATACATGGATGCACACGAGAGTGCCGATCTCCCCATACATAGCCAACGCTATCACAGATCACCCTCACAAACCCTGGTAACCCACTTCATCCCAATCCCACACAAACAAGTCATATCAATATCACAACATAAACAAACAAACAATTCACTCAGTATAATGCAATTAATCAATAATTAAAATGCAAACATAAAATATAATTATGATGTAAATAAATATAAAAATATAATCATATATTAATGATAACATAGTAATATAAAAATAAATGCTAAGTTATCATTTATATATTTCTTTATAAAGTAAATAATCTATGCATGCAAATGATGGTATCCATTATTTATTATGACTCATAATGATAGATGAGAAAGACCCTTAATTTGGAATATGACTTGTTGGAGCAGTGAAGGTACTAGGGCAATCTAATAAAATGGAATTGGAAGGAGAGAAATAATTAAATAAAGCATTCTCCTACATAAAAATAAAGGAATATCTTAAATAATTCAACAACCTATTCAACAAGTAAAATTAATATAAATCCAATCGAAATCTTGGTAGAACCTCCCTTAAAAATATGATTGTATACCTGTATAAATAGTAACAATAGCAAGCCTTTATCAATCAAACTCACACAGCCCATCCATCGAGCGATCAATCAATTCAATCCGCTCTCCTTTAACAACAATATCAACACCTAGTTATCGCCATGATAATTCTAAATCACTTCTATTCTCACAAATAACCAAACCTTAGAGAAACTATTTAAGCATAACTATGTTCACATATTCGTTAGTAGAAGATAATTATATAATAGTTTCAAGTTTACATTAATCTATATCTTAATTCTTTTCCATAATTTAACCATTGTTGCATAGATTTATGCTTAAGTTCAGTATAAAAATTAAATTTCAGGTCTAAGGCCTAAAGACTTTAGGTTTGAGTCTCTTACCAAGGAAAGATACATCTATTGAGATGAAGTTACCATGAAAATAACAAAAACACATTGATCTCTAACTCATTCTATTAAAGACTTTAGGTTGAGTCTCTTTACCAAGGGAAAGATACATCTATTGAGATGAGTTACCATGAAAATAACCAAAAACACATTTGATCTTCTAACTCATTCTAAACTGTTTCATCAGCATTTTCCAATCGATACTACAACTGTAATTGTAACATTAAATCATAACCTAGATTCCTTAAGTAACACCCTTCACCTTAAAGCATTGAAATCAACCCCACTTTGCACTAGCTATACATTCTTTTTACACATTGCTAGTTCATAAGTTCATTTATACACAAGTGCACAAGGCATATATATATATTTCATAACTTAGTTGCCATTTTCAAACTAAAATTGGTTTTATTTTCCTACTTATTATCCATGCTTAACTGACTAATTTGGCTTATTTATATAACAAAGAACTCATGTTTTACTTTATTTCCCCATCTCCATACTAAAATTTATCATCATAATTCTTATTAAATTGGCTTGTCAACTAAGGGGTTAAATTCATACAATTAAGGAAGGTTCCTACTTTCCCCAAACTTATGGAATTTGGTCTAGGCTAGCTGTTGCCATTTCAATAACATCTCAATTATTTTGGGGTAAAAAGTTGTCCTAAACATGCCTCAATTAATTTCATTTCCCACCAACATACAAGTACACCCAACATCAATTCTTCATCTTAATATAATCTCTGTTTTCTATAAAAAATTATAGTCTACTTTTATAACTTATTCATTTCCATTGAGGAAATAGATATACAACTTCATATCGCATCTAATTATTGTAAAAATTACATAAAAGATAAATTTATATGGTTTACTGCTGTATAGAAGAAAATCAAAGTTAACTCTATTTTAAAACTCATAATTTATATGTTGGGTAACCCCATTTCCTATTCAAAGAATTTTTGATATAAAAACATCACTTGCGTTCCTATCATAGTAAGGAACTCAAAACAAATTAACCATCTAACTGCTAACCATCTTAAGGGGTTGTTGGTTCCTTTTCCGCAATTTCGTAATGAACCTTCTAAACTACTATTCTCATATTGGAAAAACTTTAAGTTTATAAACTTTAATTTATAATTTACTGACGTTTTTCTGCCAATTTTTCGTAAATGAATAGTTACCTTAGATCTTAATCTGTGCCAAATTTATTGATTTTAACATGATAACCCTCAAATTGGTGAAAAGAGATTTTAAAATAGGTAAAGAAAAAACTAGAATTCAGAATTAACCTAACATTAGATATGGTAATTACTGCAGGTCGCGGTCTTTCCCTCTCTCACTCTCTTCTTTCAAGCCACTTGCCGAAAAAAAAGAAACAAAAGAAATTCGACTCAAACGTGAAGAAGAAGCTGATCTATCGAGTTCGAGGTTCCCCCTCACAGTTATGGCTGCTTAGTGACCCCAAAAAATGGAAAAGAGGAATGGTTGATGCAGCAGAGAAGAGGGCTAATCATGCTGATGGTGAACATCTTAATCTGCACATCATATTATGATTCATACTTCTGTATTTATGAACATTGACATATGTGACATTAATGATTATACACATGCATTTCCAAATTTATGATATGCCTAAACACGATTTTACACATAAACATCTGATAAGAATGTGAATATTGAAAATGCATAATCTGGAATAAGCTCTAGACCTTAAAGCTTGGCACCCTGTCTTAGGATACGGAGGGTGCATATATGTTCTTTTAAAACCTTTTCAGTACACTTATAATATGGTATTTATGAATGAGTTGACTCAAGTGAGGAATAATTGAGATTACTAACGGAAAATTATGTGTGTTTGATGATTAAATTGATTAAGGACTATCTTAATACATTATTAAGGAATTGTTAATCACAAGATTTATAAGCTAATCAAAGTAGAAAATGATTATGGAGACTAATATAGAAAGAAAGGTTAACATGCTCTAGTTATTAGTGATTGAAAAGCTAGCACGTGAAACACCCTCAATTTAGTGTTTTGATTAAATACTTAATGGACTTCGTGTTAAATTTTATCTTAAGATGTTTAGTTTAAGGGCCTAAACGAGATTAATTAAATGTTTAATGGAGGATTATGGATTTGATTTCCACATTTAAAAGAAAAGTTATAATTGGTAAATGTGGGGAAAAACATAAAAAAAAAAAAAAAAATATAAGGAAAACCTTAAGATTTTAAAAAGAAAGTAGGAAGTCATGTGACTTGCACATAGCTGTAAGTTTATAAAGGAAACTTACTACTTAGCAAAAAATTAAAAAGAACAAAAAGAAAGAGGAAAGAGAGAGGAGTGCCGCGCTAGAAGAGAAGAAGAATAGGAAGAAGAACTCAAAAGCCCTAAGGATTTAACTTGACTTCTAAAGAGGTTTTTATTGGGGAAATCACCTTTTGGGTAAACTAATTTCTACTTAGTTTGTGCTATTATTTGATTTGGAGGAGTTTGGGTAAGGGTTCAAAGTAGAGAATTTGAAGGGGAGATTTGATTTTTTATGTTAACAAATGATTGTAAATATGATTTAAGTTGTTAATTAGTCGCTATTGAATGATAACATATGAATTGAGCTTTAAATTTGATTGGACTTTAAGAAATCATTACTCAAGGTTTAAGGATGGAGGCTTTGTCAGTTGAAATGATCGCAGAAATGATCATTTTCAAAGAGAAAATTTCATATCTGAGGCTAAATTGAGGTTCTTCAGTTCGAAAATGATCGCAGAAATGATCATTTTGAAGAGAAAATCATACATGAGGCTAAGGCTGAGGTTCGGCCAACACGAAGTATGATCATTTCATTTTGAATTGCTGGAGATTTTAATTAGTTAATTAAGCAATTTCTAATAATGTTATTTTAAGTGTTGGTTTGGAAGGAATTATGGTTTGAATTGAGATTTCATACTTGTATGGTTATTGGAAAGTTTAAAGGAACTTAAGAAATATTCACTTATTGGTGTAATATTTTGATGAATGTTCTAATAATATTAATTGTTGAGTAGATTGAATGGTTTGAGATTACAAGATTTTGTTAAATGAGTGTTGGAGAATATATAGGATTTTTCAAGAGTTCAAAATGCAAAGAAAAATAAAATATTTTAAGCATTTTATTTATGCACACTAAGTTGTTGATTAAATGCCTACATGAGTATTGAGGTGCTTGCTTACTCATATAGGTAAAAGAGTCCTAGAAGGGAGTGAAGGAGGAGACTCTTTTAGGCCTTGATTACCATTGCCTTATATACTTGAATAAAAACATATTAATATTTTAATTGCACATAAAGGATGAATGCTTTTTAACATTAGTTACGATAATGGGAAGGTTGTTAAGCATTCCATATCACCCAGTTAAAACCGGCCTTCACGTTGTCCAAAGATTATAATTGCTTATAATGCGATTAAGTAAAATTGAAAGTAAAACAATTTTTATGGCAATTTTTAGATAACATTGTCCATTCACACAAATTATTGCAAGCATAATAAAAACATGAAATATAAAACATTATAAAGGGAAAAGGGAGAGGAAGAAAAGATTACAAACCATTCTAATTTTATTACAATCTACCCTCCCCCCACTCCAAATGTTACCAACCAATCTAATCATCTATAAATTAAGCTCTTTTAATGATATCCATTAAGATCTCTTACATTTTGCAAATTAAACTAATAAATCACGATAGGAAATAATCAACCAAACAAACCAACAAAAAATAAGGATAATATAATATTCCAATACTAGAAATCATAACATCCCATTCAACCAACAATTACACATTTCACAAAAATGAAGAAATGATGTATGAATTAAGTAAAGAACTTTGATGGAATAAAGGTTGTTTTCGCCCCGACCCCGATCGACACGAAAAGACACGCCTCGATTAATGTTTTATTTGGAAAAAGGTGGTCTTTATTTAAACGGTGACAAAACCTTTTAGGAAAAACGGTGCCAATAATCGTCTTTGATAAAACATTTGAGTCGCCACCCATATTTCAGCAATGAGACCATTTCCAATTAAAAGTGACTTTCATCTTAAACCTGATTTTATTTAAGGCCAATTATTTTAAAAAGACTGGTCAGGCGTACCAAGTACGATTCGGATAAGGGAATTGGGTACGTTGGCCCGTTTGGAAGCCGACTTGGCCGAAAACCGGCCTCTTTTAACCTACAATTTCTAATTATTTTTAAATTTAGAAAAGCCCAAATTTATTTATTTAAACCCAACTCGGAGTAAATCGGGAACCGAGTTTCTATGGTGGAAAAATTACTTAATCGTCCCAAATAAATCCATTCATTGCATTCATTAATCATTCCAAACCACATCAATCATTCAAACCCATAGCAATAAAAATATTAAAGACTCGCTTCTTGCCTTATTGGTTAAAGGCGGGGCCACAAAACCGAATTTAAAAAATACATTTCTACTCAATTTAATTCAATAAACCCTAACAACCCAAAATCATAACATGATAAAATATTAACCTATTTAATCTGAATTAAACCATTAAATTTTTGCCCATTATTGATTATTTTTCTTGAATTATAAAAAGGAAATGGAAACCTTTATTTAATTACACGAAATTGAATAAAAAAAAATTGAAATTATTTTCTGGAACCTAGAACCAGTCGCGTCACGCAGCTGTCTATGGCAAGAACAGTTGCGTGGACGGAACTCCTAGTTGCGTGACGCAACTATTCGTGACTTTGGCAAAATTCTCAGATTCATCAATCATTTATTTAAATCATAATATAAATAAAAACATAAAAACGGATAAAAATTATAAACACGAACAGTTTCCGGTTCACGTGACTAGTCAGGGTAATGTCAACCTCTTTTGGACATGAACAGTTTTCGTCACCACAGCTTGCTAGGCTGTGTGACGCAACTGGCTCTGGTCCGCAACTACCTTTCAAACATACCTTTTTTACGTTTTCTTTTTTATCAAAACTTGTTTAATATACCTCAGAAATGTCCAATAATAGGCCAGATACTATTTAACCAGATATCACAACTACCCCCAAACACCAACAAAATAGATATTTAAAAACTTAACAACTAAAGAAAATAACAAAGAAGAACGTTTAGATGATTACCCTAACCCTCAGATTTGATGATTGCACACGATATTGAATGTCTTAGGAATAAAGTTCGAGGATCCCAGAAGGGCCTTTTTACAACAGTTTTAACAAAAAAACCTCTTTTTCTTTCTTTTTCTCTCTTTTTCTCTTTTTTGTAATTTTTGTTTTTTCAACCTAGTTAATCTCTAAAGCTCGTTTTTCTTCAAGATAACTGCAAAGGGAGTTCTTAGTAGAGAAAAACCTAGCCGCCAAATGTTTTCAAATGTGTTCTCTCAAAAATTGCCTCTCCAGTTTTTTCTCAAAAAAGTCCTTTGAAAAATAAAAAATGCAGTATTTATATGGGTAGGGCAATAGAACATAGCTGCGTCACGGCAAACTAACAGTTTGCCGTGACGGACTGAGGGAGCTGCCTGACGCCAGCTCACATTTTGGACCGTTTGGCCACTTATCCACACAAAAAGCAAAACCGTTATGTGGGCCTTTTCAAGGTGACGTCATCCTGGTTTTAGAGTTGTGTGACGCAAACTAATTAGCTGCCGTCACGCACCTTATAGCCTGCATGACGCAACCCTAGCGCAGATTCAGACTTCCTTTGAACTGGTTTAAATCGATTCTTGGTTTAAAGACTTCTGGTTGAACCCTGATTTCTTATTCCGCATCCTTATATCCTCATTCGGGTTAGGTGGGAGGCATTAAAAACACGCGTCAACAGTTTGCCCCCCCACCTTTACATTAATTGTATAAACGATTAATGTTAAAGTGGTCATTTGACGTAGCCTTCAATCTGGCAATCATCCTTACAAAGCTCGGTTTGATTGCATTTGAAAGATGTTGGATTAATTTGATCATCTTGGCCCACCTCCTCAGCTCGGTTTGATCGGCTTTTATCGGCTCCAGTCGGATCAGAGTAACGGCATCCAAAATTCGATTCTGATAGATATGAAGATACCTTCGAGGCTCGGTTTGATTTGGCTCGAAGGTTTTATTGCCCTGGTCAACTTCGCATTCACCATCATTGACCGGGAAGAGAGTCCAAAACACTTCGTAATTACACCATCACTGCCTTGGTGCGTTTGAAATTGTCCTGATCAGCTTCGCAATGCACCATCACTAATCAGTAAGAGGATTGGCTCGATCAGCTTCGCAATGCACAATCACTAATCGAGAAAAATGATCCAAACAAGCTTCGTCGAATACACATCACTGCTTGGTGGGCCGTATCGGCTTCGAGAAATCAACACCGGTTGGCCTGAAAAAAATTATTCAAGAGGGAAAAAGAGCAATCTCTGTGTACAACACAAACTGCCTTTTATTAGAAAATGTTGGGCGTCACACGCCCCCATGCATTAATCATAAAATTAAAAAATTGCATCATTGGCAAAAGAATACTTTTGACCCCCCAGTCCGGAATTCCTGGACCTAGGGACCAAAATATTAGCTTTTTAGCGTATCTTTCAATGTTTATTTGTTCAAATTGTTTAATTAGTTTTTTCAAAAAATTTAGCAAAAATTTAGGCTAGAAAAATTTGAGCCATGAATTCTCAGTGTATACCATTTTCCTGATGCATGTGTTGAAAGGGAAAATTTACCTGAGGGTAATTTGGGCAATTTGGATCTCCTGCCCCTGTGCGGTGAGTAGACAAAATTACTGTAAGTGTACGAACCGCATATTATTGAGGTCAAATTGCTTGAACGGATCACCATAGCCTAAACGGGCCGTTTGGGCCCTTCGTGGGGCTGGAGAGGTTAGTGGGGCCCTCCTTTTGGGCTTTTGAAGGAGATAGGAAATGGCTTGGGGCCCATCGGCTTACCTATAAGTAAGATTCTAATCATTTCATTTTTCACTTTCCAAAACCCTTAAGCTTTTCTGCAACACTCTTGAACCCAACCAAAAATGTCTCAACTTCCCGAGATCCCCGCCTCCGCCTACACACCGGAGGATGAAACACACTGGGGCGATCTCGGATATCACGACTTTTAAGGGGGCGCAGCGCGTTGCCGGTTCCAGCCGTAATCCCTGGACTCCCGGGGACGCAACCGCTGTAGCTCCTTCACGTTTGCCGGGCACTGAGTTCCCGGTTCGCTATGAGACTAGCGGAATCCTCTCTCTG